>SNQJ01S0055084.1:5064-18291 GCA_010110895.2 Picea sitchensis | reverse complement strand
ATCATATATAAAACCTGTACCATATACTATAGCATCAATCATGTATAGACTTGTAAAACATCATAAATGAAGTTCCTCAAAGTACCAAAGAATGTCCCTCATGCATATAACACCATATACCAAATGTATACCTCAACCATATACCAACATCTCAAAGATATGTCATATATCAAACCATATTCAAGAGTATACCTCACTCAATCATGTAGCCAATATGTACCTCAATCAAGTTCCAATGTCAAACATGTCTCAAGAATGCACCATACCATAACCAAGTATAGCCTTCATAAAAAGTGCATAAACATACATGTACATATGTAGTTGACCTGATACATAATAGTGATGAACAGTAACCTTTCCTCAGAGCTCAACAACCTAGCACTAGCATTTCCCCCAATCCCATCTTGTCCTCGTGGGACTAATACCTCTTGGCATGCAGGGCCTCACATGACAGGCACTAGGAAACGCATGGGAGTGCCTCACAGGACACTAGTTGTCTGACCCATGGGGGTCAGCCAAATTAGGGTTTCCTCAGAAAAACCTAGCTCCCCTCTATGATCTTGAAACTCCTGCACTTCTCACTTGTCACTGCCTCATATTTCACCATCACAAACTTTCCAATAGATCAATTACTCACAAGAATATATTCTACAGAATGAATGTGTGAATGTACTTGTGAATGACTTGTTGAAGTGTATATATAATTTTTATAGACAACCTCTTTCCTTAATTTTAGGGCTTCTTTACTTTCTTGTTACAATGACTTTACCATTTCATTAATTGACTTGTAACCAACTAGGAGTTTCTCAACCATTCTTTGGGGATTCTAACTTCAAAAGGACATAACTCCTCAACCGTGAGGAACCACGTGGCATACCACCTATCACTTGAAATGAAACAACGAGGATTATCCATCCATGAGTGGGTTACTTGCATTTACAATATTATTCATGACCTTTTTCCTTGATCAAAATATGGTTCCATAGTCATAACTTTGGGGCTACAAAACTTCTTCAAGGGTTGAAATCAATGATAACCAATCTTTTAATAGTAATTCTTGTTTATGAGGAGTCTGAATTACATTGGAATGGTCCATTAATTGAGTGGTAGTTTTATTTTTGGCCTCTAACACTAAAATATGCTTAACATCTTCCCATGAATCTAGGTTAGCAGTTCTTTCCACTATAGTATTTGGCAGATGCTTGTACATGAGCCTTCTGGCCACAATCACACCATGTGGGTCATACACCCATTTACTTTATTTTTCAAAATCCAATTCTTCTAGCATTTCATATTTAATAGCTAAATAAGTTATAAGATTGACCAATAAAGGGCCAATTTCTTGAGGCAGCTTGAAAGTGATGGCCTCGTTATGTTGGGGAAAATGAAATTTATTTGAAATGAGCCTTTTTCTAATGTATTCCAAATCAAACATTCTCAGAGTTATGAAAATTGGTAGCTTGTATGGCTCATGTTCAAAACCATATAATCTAATGATGGTGTGATCCTCAACAATGAACCGATATCCTAATGTGGTATATTTTCTTAGCTGCAATATCTTATTAAACTCATGAAACATTATAGGAGGTTGAGTGCCATGGAGAAACATGTAGCATGCACTCATGAACTTGTTTACATAAAGGCCAAAACCTTTATTTTGGTCTCATTTCCTCACCTCCTTAGTTCACTCAATTACTGGATTGGTTTTAACTGAATAATCTATTGTTTTGATTCCAAATCGCTAAAAAAATGAAGAATTATTGAATAATACAAGGTGCACCAAGTAGGTCTGATACCTAAAAGACTTAGTGATGTGGAAATTTTACAATTGGAAGTTTTTTACTTCTTGTAGGAATTAACAATAATCAAATTTTGTGAGGGTGATTAACTCCAGTGGACATAAGACAGAAAGCATCCCTAAAATGGTCTCATCCATTGATCTATAATGCTCATAGCCTAAAAGTAGACAAATCATGGAAATTTCCTCTTCTTGTTTATTTCAGAAAATAAGGTGGATTTGAAAGGAGGTGGCCGAGGTTGTAATGGGGCATCTCGGGCTAATAGATTTTTCAACAACTTCTCTCTTTCAAACCGTGATAATGATTTCATATACAACATGGTCTTTAATTTGGATAATTTGGGAAATGGAGTCTTTACTCATTTCACATACTATCCTAGAATCATGTACATAAATTATTTGTTTCCTTTCCACCAAATAATTGACAACACACAAATTGATTAATTCTGGTAAGTGATAAGTTTGTGGAACAATTTATATGAAAAGGTTTGATTCCCATACGTTCAAGTAGTTTTGACCATTGTTAGCATTAGCTTGGGATCTCTTTATTAATTGGTGAAGGTTAAGGAAATATAGTGTAGGTTTGAAAACATCCCTTTGCCTATCCTCCAAGTGGTCATAAGATATAGTTGTTTTCTTGTGTAACATCCCCACTATAATCCCAGATTTAATTAATGCATAATGTAGATATAAATCGGGTTATGGCCAAGCAATGTAAATGCAAAATATATTTTCCTGAATTGTAAATAGATATAATGTAATACTAGCTACTGGGATATGGAAAAATATGGGGGATTATTAATCCACAAGAGAGGGGTCCAAAGGGAAATAATTTATGGGTTTTAATTCAAACCCACATTTCTGAATTTTATTATAATTTCGGGAAAACCTTCTATTTTCTGGTTAAGTGTATGAGATCCCAATCATTGAATACATTTCATAGGGTGGGTGTGAGAGTCACATCCCATAGTTATTAGAGAGCATGGGGATGAGGTACAGTCAACATTGGGTAGAGTGAGTAGTTAATTGTCTCGAGGAAAGAGAAGAAATTCATATGGATAGTAACAGACAATTTTAGACATTGAGTGTTTACATGAATAGCAAGGAAAAATAGGGAAGAAGAGATTTGGAGTTGGAACAACAAGGATAGGATAAATATGGAGAATGTTGGAGCAATTTTGGAGCGTTTTCAAGCTAGAAATTGAAGAGTCAGGTTGTCATACCTAAAGAGTAAACTCCTAGGTGAGTTGCATTGTATCAACAAGTGTTTCTCGTTGTTTTTGCTAGTTGCTTTCCTGGCAATGCGTTCCCTTGAGTTCCTAGCTGAGATATTCCTATATACTTGTGCCAGAGAGAACCTAATAAGTGAATGGGACACTGGATGGACTGAGAGTAGAGAAGGGGTACATTCCTTGGGTTGGGAATGTAAGGAGGAACACAACTATAGGAATTTTGGGATAGTTGTAGGAGAAAACCAGTGGGTTTTTTGATATGGAGATGTGAGGGAACTATGAAAGGCACTCGTATTTTATGGATTCCTAGACCCAAATTGGGGGTGATTTGTTTTTTATAAATGGACCAACAAGTCTATCATTGGGTGGAACTCCCTTCCTAAGAAGTTGGTTTAACAAACATTTTATAAAAGATAAGTGTTTATCTAATTGTTGTGCTTAACTTTGTATATGTGAATGGTTAATTGTTGATGTGAATGAGTTATTAGATGCATTCATGGTAATTTAGAGTGTTGTAGATTAATTTAATTATGGGTATCATAAATTAGTTGAATATGTGTTTACATCATAGCTGGTAAGCTACAAGATTTTAATTATTAGTAGAAAAATTTGTTTTATGTATATTTATGCATAATAATGTTCCCTAGTTGAGCAAGGGAGCGTTATAGAATGGTATCAGAACACAAGGTTCAACACTGAGCTTGTATGGTCTAGGATACAACATGAATTGAGCAGATTCATGGTTTCATATTTCATACTGTGATAAACTTGGGGGGAAAATGGTGAACCTAAGTGAAATCCCAAAATTTTGAGCATATTTTGAGTTTAAGTTCTTTAGAGTAGTCAAAGAAGGTAATTCATGACATCGAGTTGTAGGTTGCAGATTCGATTTTGGCCTTGGAATTCAAATTACTGTGTGTTTTAGCAAGGTCTTGAATTTTTTTGGATTGATGAACCAAATTAATTTTATCTAGAGAATCATTGGTCAGGATTCAATCGCAGAATATCAGAGCAAGGCATCCTTGAAATTCCTTCGAGAAGAAGGCTTTAGAAGGACTTGGAGTTGGGAATGAGGGTGGGTCTGAAGGGAGCGGTCTGACGACACGAGCCAGAAATAACAAGATTTGTCAGATTGATTAGATCTTTTTCCAATCGTTGTATTTGCAGGAGGTGTTTCAAGAGAGCTCATTCGAAAGGTTGGTCATTTTTTGGTTTTTGACAAAGTCAGTTCGACCGAGGTAGCCAGTGAAAAGATTTCATAGCCTGATATTTTCATGGCCATTGAGCAGCACAATTTCTAACCTTTCGATATATCAGACAAGCATGTATCCTTAGAAGGGACAAGGGTGAAGGATAATGATGCATAAGCATCCATGTTAGTGTGTCATGTCATAGGAAATTTTAGCAAGGGTCAGTGAATCCACCAATACTATGTAGCAGCTGACTGCAAGTCCTCAGAAGGAGGTTGTCAAAGGGTTCGTTTGGGAAGGTTTCCAATGGGAAGGTATGACAGAGAGATACCAATAGGATATCAAATCTTGGAGTTTATAAAGGTTGACAAACATTTCAAGATGTGTTTCTGATGGAGATTTTCTGATAGGAGAAGTTCGACAACATTTCAGACTGCGGATTTTAGGAAATTCATGTACCCAACCATTGAATCTTTCTGATGGGAAGGTTCCGAAGAAGAGTTCTGATAGGCCTGAAGAAGAATAGCCACATATTGGCAGGGCCAAGAAGATAAACAATTGGGATTGATCCTAATTTTAAGATCAACAGTTTGTATATGAATATTGTTACAACAATAATTTAATCAATTTCTCCGTGAAATTTTCAGTTTTTAAAGGTCTTCATATTGCAGGGCATTTTGGAGGGCCTAAACAACATTTTTAGAAAATCAATTTTGTACAAAAGTGAGTTTTCCCTGGAACACAAGTTTCTACATTTAAAATGATATAGCTCGGAGAGAGCTTTCCAACAAGCTAAATTGTTCGTCAAACGAATCTTGTATGAGGGAGTTATAGCCAAAACAGTCAAGGGTAAAATTGCGTACCATATTTCTTTTAGAGGGAATAACTCCTAGATTAGGAGTCAGTTTGGGGCCTAAGAGCTATCTATGGAAATCCCATGGACTGTAGAAGCCATTCATGGAGCCAAATTTTAGTTCTAGGTACCTAAAAATATGTTGGTAGAGAAAGAGCACACATGTAGCATGCAAGGTTGAAAAAGGGAAAATGGTTAAAAAAATTGAAGACCTTAACTTTCTGCTTGGAACTCAGAATTTGGAAAAAAAATAGTTGATGGAAAGGTATTGAGGAGGAGAATCCATATATTAACCCAAAAAAATATTTTGAGGAGAAAATTTTGCATTCAACTCAAAAGAAGATGACTAGTGGCATTAAAGGGCAGAAATATTTATGAATTCTTGTCCAAATTGTGTATGTATTTATTTTCATCTAACATAAATTGTTTGCATGCACATTTTCTATAGAATTAGAAGTTCAAAGAAGTAGTTTGGTTTCTATATTAAAACCACAAAAATGGAATTTTCCCAAGGTTACTAAAGTCATGAAGAAGAATTTAGAGGTATGCATGTCAGCATGGGGAATGTTGAGACTAAATCAAATGGAAGAAGATATAGGAAATAAATTGTAACTATGAGATTCCTGCATAGAGAAGTGCAGATCTATAGAGTGGATAATGAAAATATTATGAAGGCTCGGGAAGATATACTTCAAATATGGAACATGTTGCAGAAGAAATCCAATAAGGACTCTAGCACAAATCCTGAAGCTAGTGCTAGACAAGTGACAACATCCAAATACCATAGCATAAGGGATGGATATGGGAATGATAGGAAACCAAGGAGTAGAAGTAGACATCATCATTCCCCAAATAAATCCACTAGGAGATATCATGCTATTTCAGGGCCAGGGAGCAACCCAAGTGTGTCCCTTGTCAGGAGGAAGAGGATAATTGCTGAGGGAGACATCTTGCAATGTGAACTCATGAATATAAATACACCAACTTTCAATGGTGATCATAGGAAGGGAGAAGAGGTCGAGGCCTGACTGTTATAAATGAATAAATATTTCTAGCAGGTTGATTACACCTCTAGGGTAGAAACAAGAATTGAAACCTACCACTTGCAAGGAAAGGAAACCATGTGGTGGGATCAGCTTAAACAAGCCAAACATATTAATGAGAAGAGGGTCTCATGGAGGTAGTTCAAAGGATATTTCCAAGAGAAATTATTTTCTGAGAATTACTGTGAGAGGAATATGAAAGAGTCCTTTGAACTCAAGTTGGGAATCATGGCAATGGATGAGTATGAGAAGAGGTTCTTTGAATTTCTAAAGTATGTTGACTTCATAAAGGATGAGAAGGTAAGAATCCAAAGGTTTTTTAGTGGGTTACCCTCTTTCTATAGTGATAAGATATGATATGATAATCCCAAGACTTTGGAGGAATCCATAAGGAGAGAAAGGAATCTCTATGAGCAGAGAAGAGGGAGGCTATTCTTTCAAAAGACTTGAAATGACAAGATGAAAGGAAGGAGAAAATTCATAAAGTTTTTAAGCCACCCTTTTTCAATAATAACTCTCAAGCAAATAAATAAACCATTCGACCCAAAATGAACAAAATACAACATATTCTTTTGGGAAAAGGACAAGGAAGCAACTTGTAAAATGTTGGGGATGTGAAGGGAATCACTTGTATAAGGACCGCCCTCACAAAGGAGAAAGAATGAGGAATGTACACAACATCCAGGAGGCTAAAACAATGAAAGATATGGAAGGAAACATGCCAAGGATTTATGTATCCTTGGACAACAAGCAGGTAGATTATTAATCCTCCATGATTGAAGTGGAATGTAATATTGATAACCATCCCATAGAAATTTTAACTCATTCTAGAGTTGTCCATAATTACATAAAATCTAACATTATTGAAATATTTCACTTACAAAGGAGTAAGGATAAAAAATCTTGGTTAGTTTAGTGAGCCACGGGGGCTAAGAGAAATATCAATGATTTGGTTAAAGATTCTCTGATAGACATGAATGGACTAAACACAAAGGTAGATGTGAACATTATACCTTTGGGTTCATATGACCATCTAATTGGCATGAAAACAACACGTTTTCCTAAATTGTTACAAAAGGAAAATAACTTATCTTAATGAAAAATGGAAACAAATCAATATTCAAGGAATTATGAGAGCTATAGATGTTAGATAAATTTTATCCATGCAGTTAAAAAAGATTTTTAGGAAGGGATGTCAAATTTTTGCATCCCACGTGGAAGAGGCAGCTAGAACTAAAGTGGAAAGTCTTGAAGACCATCCAGTATTGAGATATTTTGAAGATGTTTTTGAGTAGATTCCAAGATTTCCACCGAAGAGGGACATCAATTTCTCTATTTATTTGGTGCCAGGTGATGCCCTAGTGTCCAAGACACCTTACAAAATGGGCACACTAGAATTGAAATAGTTGTAGATGTAGTAAGAGGAGCTTCTGAAGAAGGGATATATACACCCCAAGTGTGTCTCCTTGGGGATCCCTATTTATTTTTTGAATGAAAAAAATGGAACATTAAGTTTACGTATTGATTTTAGATAGGTGAACAAGGTCACTATGAAGAACAAATATCCCTTGCCAAGGATTGATGATTTATTTGATCAACTAAAAGGTGCAAGAATATTTTTCAAGATTGAATCAAGACCAAGCTATCATCAAGTGATGATAAAAGAAGAATATATCAACAAAAAAACATTTAAAACAAGATATGGTCATTATTAATTCACGGTAGTTCCATTTGGACTATCAAATGCCTTGACTGTTTTTATGTGTCTAATGAATGGAGTGTTCAGGGAGTACCTGGACAAGTTTGTAATTGTTTTCTTAGATGATATTATAATCTACTCTAATTATGAATAGGATCATGAGGATCATTTGAGAATGGTGATAWAGGTTTTAAGGMARCATAAATTCTATTCCAAGCTAAGTAAGTGCATAATTTATTAAAATAAGATCCATTACTTGGGGCATATTATTTCAACAAATGGGAAAGAAKTCGATCCCGAGAAGATAGAGGCCATTATAGGATGACCAACGCCAAGAAATGTGATGGAGGTCAGATCATTTATGGGTCTCACAAGTTATTACCGAATATTCATCAAAGGTTTTTCAAAGGTTTTCATCCCAATCACTTCTTTGCAAAAGAAGGGAGTGAAGTTTGAATGGACACCAAAATGTGAAGAGAGTTTCCAAAAGTTAGAAAACATTTTGACAAGTGGTCCCATATTAAATATTTCATATCTAGATGAAGACTTTGTAGTGTGCATGGATGCGTGCAAGGAAGGGATCAGTGGAGTCCTCAGTCCAAAAGATCACGTGTTATTCTATGAGTCCCAAAAATTATGCTACTCATGATCTAGAATTAGAAACAATTGTACATGGATTAAAAATGTGGATACATTACCTCATGGGGAGGAGATTTGAGCTAAGAACATACCACTGTGGTTTGAAACATTTATTTGGACAACCAACATTAAATGCTAGACACACTAAATGGATGGAATTTATTAGTGAGTATGACCTCCAAATTAAACCTATAAAGGGTAAAGAAAATCATGTGGTTGATGCACTAAATAGAAGAGCTCATGAAGTGCATATTTCATCCATTAGCATGTACATGACATATTTAAAATATAAAATTATTGAAACCACAAATTCAGATAAGATTTATTTACAAATAAAAGAAAAGTTACAGTAAGAAAATTCACAACAAAAATTTTAAAATTATGAATTAAAATAGGATGGAATCCTCTTGTATCGAGGCAAGGTGTATGTGCCAAATTCGATGGAGCTGAAAAATATAGTGCTGAGAGAAATGAATAATGTTCCATATGCTAGGCACATAGGATATCAAAGATCCATTATAGTTGTAAGGAGCCAATACTTTTGGCTAGGAATGAAGAAAGAAGTGGATAACTACACATCCCAGTGTCTAGAATGCTAAATGGTAAAGATAAAGCACATACATCCAACATGATTGCTACAACCATTTCCCATTCTAGAATGGAAGTGGGAAGTGGTTACAATATATTTTATTACAAATTTTCCCATAACAGAGAAGCAAGATCCCATCATGCTAGTGGTGGAGAAATTGACTAAGGTATCTTATTTTTTCTTGTGAAGAAAACACACAAGGAAAAAAATATTTCATATATTTACATGAAAGAAGTTGTCACACTACATGGAGTGCCTAAGGAAATAGTTCCAGATAGAGATTCCAAGTTTACATCCAAATTTTTGCAAGGTTTGTTCAAAGGATTTGGGACAAATTTGAATCTTAGTATGATGTGTCACCCAGAGTCGGATGGGAAAACATAGAGGACCAATAGGATAATTGAAGACATGCTCAGAATCTATGTGATTGATTAACCATAAAAATGGGAAGACTGTATCCACTTAGTGGAGTTTGATTATAATAATGGATATCATGCCTCATTGAAAATGAGTCCATTTGAAGCTTTGTATGGTAGTAAATGTAACACACTAATGAGTTGGGATAACCCAACAGACAAAGCCATCATTGGGATAGATTTGTTAAAGGAAATGGAAGAGTAGATGGTAAGGATTAGGAATAATTTAAAGGATTCCCAAGATAGAAAGAATATTTATGTAGAAAAGAACAAAGTTTTTAGAGATTTTAAAGTGGGGGAACTTGTTTTCCTAAAACTTAAATAAAAAATAAGTTTGATAAGATTGGGGTGTTGCCCAAAGTTGGCAACAAGATATTGTGGGACTTTTGAAATATTAGAAAAGATAGGTCCAATTGCATATATTTTAGCATTTACTGCATCCATGAGAGTTCATAATGTATTTCATGTTTCATTATTAAAGAAATATGTTCTTGACCCTAACCACATAATTGATTTGAATGTGATCCAGGTGGAGAACGAAGGGGATTTCCAGGTGGAACCAATATGCATCCTGGACCCAAAAGTCAAAATGATTAGGAAAAACTCTATAGAGATGGTAAAGGTTCAATGGACCTGCTACATTCTTGAATATGCTACATGGGATCATGAACAAACCATGCGGGAGGAATACTGACAATTTTTTGCCAATTTTGATGAAAATAAAAGATGAAAATACAAGACTCCACTTTTTGGTAGCTAGTTACTAGAATGACATCTCTGAAATTCTTGGTCAACTGCGCTAGCAACCTTGATAAAAGAATGGTGTATCCTGATGGACTGAAGGCATTGAAGGGGGCACATTCCTTGGGTCAACAGGTTGAGAAGAATGATAGAATATGGTTGGGACTGTTGTTGGAAAGTAAAGAATGTGGAATTTTCTTTTATATTATAAGTATTGTGATGTAAATTTATATATGTATTTTTGCATGGTGCAGTGTATTGAGGATGATGCACAATTTTAGGGGAGGGGGAATGTAACATCCCCATTATAATCCCCAGTTTAATTAAGGCATAATGTAGATATAAATGTGGCTATGGCCATGCAATGTAAATTCAAAATGTATTTTCCTTAATTGTAACTAGATATAATGTAGTACCAGTTGTTAGTATATGGATAGAGATGGGGGATGATTAATCCACAAGAGAGGGTTCCAAAGGTAAATAATTTATGGGCATTAATTCAAACCCACATTTCTGAATTTTATTATCATTTGGGGAAAACCTTCTATTTTCTGGTTGAGTGTATGACAACCCAATCATTGACTACCTTTCATAGGGTGGGTGTGAGAGTCACATCCCATAGTTATTGGAGAGCATGGGGATGAGGTAAAATCAACACCCAATAGAGTGAGTAGTCAACTATATTGGGGAAAGAGAGGAAATTTGCATGGGTAGTAAAAAGCAGTTTTAGACATTGAGTTTTTACATGAATAACAAAGAAAAATAGGGAAGAAGTGTGTGGGAACTGGAAAAAAAAGGTTGGGCAAATTATGGAGCATTTTGGAGCACTTTGGAGTTGTAAATTCAAGATCCAAGTTGTTAGTCCTAAACAGTGAACTCATGAGTTAGTTGCATTGTATCAACAAGTGTTTGTTGTTTTTTTTGCTAGTTGTTTTCCTGGAAGTGAGTTCCCTTGAGTTCTCATATAAGAGATTCCTAGCTACTTATGCCATAGAGACCCTGATTAAAAAATGGGATGCTCGATGGAATGAGAGTAGTGAAGGGGTACATCCCTTGGGTTGGGAAGGTCAAGAGGAAGAGAGTTGAAGGAATTTCAGGTTAGTTGTAGGAGAAAAACAGTGGGTTGTGTGATATGGAGCTATGAGAGAACTGTGAAACACACCCTTATTTTGTGGATTCCTAGCCCCAACTCGGGGGTGAATTGCTCTTGATAAATGGAACAACAATTCTATGGTTGGGTGGAACGTCGTTCCCAAGTAGTTGGTTGCACAAATGTTTTATAAAAGATAAGTGTTTATCTAATTGATGAGTTATTCCATGAATTTAATTATTGTTCTTAAATTTGTATATGTGAATGGCTAATTATTCTTCTAAATGAGTTATTAGTTACAGTCATGGTCATTTAGAGTGTTGTATATGCATTTAATTATGGGTATCAAAAGTTAGTTGAATTAGTGTTTACATCATTGCTGATAAGCTACATGATTTTAATTAGTAGTATGAAATTTCATTTTATGGGTATTTTTATGTAGTAATGCACCCTGGTTGAGTTGAGGGACATTACATCTTGGATGGTCATATTTGGCTAGGGTTATATTTAGTGGCCATTTGATTACTTTTAGGGGGAAAATACTAGCCACCTTTCTCCATCTATCCTTATTTTAAACAATTTGAACACATTTGAAATAAGGAAATGAGAACACTATGTGAACTTATTTTTTGAAGCAGAATTTGACTAATTTTACTGGAGTCTACTATACTTGTAACAATGTTTATTGTGTGCATTTACCTCATTTGTTTCGGGGAATTTTTTTTTAACTTTTTTTCTTTAATTATTTGAATTACATCAACTCGACGCATTATTTATTTGGCTTAGGTCACTGTGGCACCTGTCATCAATTCATGCCTTTCAGGGGTGAGCTAAATTTATTTCATAATACCACCCATGCATACTAGAATGAATAAGGTGATCACACATTATCACCCATTAATACAATGGTTTGGAATTTAGGCCTCTGACCCCTTGTTATCCAGTCTTCACTTTCATTAGCCGAAATAAGCTCAAACCATCGATCATGGATCTATATTAATGGTCAGATCATGTCTGTTGAATTTTTATTTCAAACCATGTTTTCTCTCTGTTGCGCCTACACAAATATGAAAAGTTATGTAGTATACAATATATCAAACATAAACTAATGAGTTAATAATAGGGAAAATATGAAGTGAATGGAACTCAAACATAACCATTGTGAACCATTTAATAAGGGACAAACAACTACATGATATGCATTCTCTATCTATATCAACAATGAGGCTACACATCAAAGATATTGTCGGGTTGATCCCCTTGACGCACAGGTGGGGCCAGCCTCTCCTTGTCCTGGTATGCTCCTATGCACATTGTCATTATTGAAAAGTGTTGATCCAATGCAAATGTTAGTGGGTTGCTTCTCTTCGCATATGTACTAGTAGGTGGGATTGATCCAATGAAAATTGTAGTAGGTTTCTCCTCTACACACTCTCCTCACAAGTAGGTGGGGTCAAACAATGTAATCGTCAATCGGTTTTGGAGATGGATTATATTCTCGAGTTTTGGAGCCACAGTTCTTTTTATGTTTGAAATGTATATTTTTTATTTGTTTTACTTTTTGTTTATTTTTTATTTTGTATTTGTTTGTAATGTAATTTAAACTCATATTTGTATTTAATATGTTTTTTATAGTTATATATAAGGGTATAGGGACAAAGTGGAGGTATGTTCCTATGCATGGAGGGTGAGAGGAAGAGAACTAGAGGGAGGGAGAGAACCAACAAGACATGATTATTTCATTTTTAATGGCATTCTTAGCACGTTCCTCATTTTTCCCTGCCACTTGAAATTTGTATAAGAGATTCATTCCATTCATGAATTTTCTCATAAGTTAGGGGGATAAGGGGTATAAGTTAAGTACAAAATATTTGTAGGGATTTCTTCATCTTATTCCTCTAACACATCTAACTACAACCATGATTGAGGTTGTGTTC
>SNQJ01S0055083.1:38241-51342 GCA_010110895.2 Picea sitchensis | reverse complement strand
CAGTCATCACAAATCACAGCCCCACTAGCATGTGGTAGAAAGACAGATTGCCTAGGTTGTGGCATAAAAATGTCTCAAGGTAAACTGCTATTGTGGATTCAAGAGATGGTTGTGGTCCTACAATGATTAAGAGCCTCTTACCAATGAAGCTTCCAGGACAACTTGCAATATCCCATAGATGACAACCACAAGGAAATGATGATCCACACAACATGACATTGAAAGAGTGTTCAAGAAAACAAGCAACAAGACAAAGAAGGGAAAATCAGTTGTAAAACAGAGAATGAAAAAAGAATTGTGAGTTGAGATGTCTTTTGGAGATACATAATGCACTAGGAGGATAGTGAGTAATTCTTATTTTGTTTTCATATTATGCGGCAACTAGATTTTTCAGTTGCAAGCAGTATGTGGCTAAACATGTGGATGGATGAAAATGTTCCAAAGAGACATGGTCCCCAAAACACTTCAACACCCAACACTACAATTGCTTCTGGGAAAACCAATTAGAGGTGGCACTGTTATGATACCTCTAAATATGTGTTATTCCCAAACTAGAAGAAATGCCATTATCATGCTCTTCAATGAAGAATTAAGTCCCAATTTTGTGTTAGATGGGCTAGGTGTAGATTAAGGGTGATTTAGCCTTAGAATAAGATAGTGTTTTTAAAATTTATAGCCACCTAATTAGGGTCATCTACCCCAACTGTTCCTTAGTGGCAAATATTTTATATATTTTTGTGGATAAGCTTTCTTGACCAAGTACATGGTTATCGGTCTGTTGTTTAGAGCTGACCATGGATTTCATATTAGTGGTTTGTTATATCCCTTTGCATATTTATTATTTATAGACATGTACGATGGGAACTATTGTCCTTCATATTGTAATATGATTTTCATCACAACATGTCACAAGCTTGGAAGATGACATTGATGGAGCATTTGATGGACTAGGGGTAGGCATGCTTAGCTTGGACTATTGTGCTATCAATTGATTGATTTTGATTGAGCATCTTGGTTATTCATCCACCTCATCTTTGGGTTGATCATCATATATGATAGCTCTTCCGCTAGTTCACTCCTCATGTTGCATGCTTTTCATTGGTGGATTAGCATTCTAGTGGATTTTTTTGATGGCTTTCATGAGATGATTGCTTGGGTCATTGAGTGCCTTACCTCACATGATTCATCTTGGCATTATGGTTTTGTTCATGTTATATTTGCTTATCATTTCTAGAGAGCGCTCCCCTTCTACATATTGTTCTATGGTGATTTAGATCTTGCATTGGTATTGTATGATGAGGTGTGGCTCTTATGGAGAAATTCTCTAGGTCATATGGGCATGCTTGGCATAATGATGGTATATTTAGCATATTCACACTTCATATTGGAGAGAGCGTTACACCTTTGCACATTTGTATGATGATCTAGCCTTCCAAGGGGTTAGAAGTTGGCGATATATGTTGATATTTGGCTCAATTAGAGGAACATCCTAGCTTTCGAGGGCTTGTTTGGCATTGATATGGCATCTTGGGATGATAGACTCCTTGTTTTAGGAGAACACCCTTCATGTACACCCCTTGCTACAGGGTTCTAGCCTTCTCAATAGCTATGTGTTGCATGATATTGCACGGTTTGACCCTTGGTGTGTGTACGTCCTTGATTATTTGGAGGTTCTTCGCACATAGATCGAGTTTGAATGTGATTGACTACCCTTCTTGGAGGAGCACTCCCTTTATTTCCCCTTGTTGGCACACATGTTGAGGCATAGTCACATTTTACTAGATTACTTCCTTATTTCATGGATCTACTCATGTGCACATGTTTTGATGGATTTAGCACCTTGAAGAATGAGTTGGTTATCTTTGAAGAGGATGCCCTTGAGGAATTTGTTATTTTGGGCTTGCTTGGAGTATCCCAAGGCTATTGACTCCATTATGAAATGAAGTGCTTCACCTATAGAAACTCTCTTGCACACATTTCCATGCACTTGGATGGGATGTTCCACGTGAGGTAGCCACACATGCCACTTGAAGGAGGTTTTAGATGGTTCAAACCCACTTATGGAGGCCACATTGTACACATATTCATGCATCTTGATGGGACATCTCACTTGGAGAGGCCATATGTGGTCCTTGGAGGATATTTTGTGGTTTCACACCTTTATGAGGGAGATGCCTACCCCGATGAGACATGTGACATAACCACATTATTTTATGCATTGTTGACTTCGAGGAAATGAGATATTGTTATTTTATTGTTTACCTTGGAGGAAAGCATGGATCTAGAAGACTTAGAGTTATTTTATTGTTTCTTCTTGGAGAGAAAATTGGATCTAGAATCCACTATTATTATTTTATTGTAAAGGAAGTTGAGCTAGACTCTATATAAAGAGTAGCCCTTCCTCATTTGTAGTCATGGTTGGATTGATAGGGTAAACGCCTCTAAGCCTAGTTGAATATCATGTAGGAGGTGGAAGTGAAGGTACAAGAAAGTGTATGTGAGGGTCTCTTTTCATATCTCTCTTTTCTTTTGGATGATCATGGTATTATGTTTGAGTGGCTAGTGTTGTTATTGCTGGAAATGATCTCTTTGAATGTCTTATCCCCTCTCAAAGATGCTGTTAAGTTTTTGTCTTCACTACTGATATAGTTTGTGTTTCCTTGATTCGAGACTTTTGTCAAACAGTTTCACTGTATTATCCCTTGCTGGGATGGCTGATATGTTTCTGAGTTTACTGATGGTGTATTTTAGTGCTCATTTGGTATTGGACTTTTGTCAAACAGTTAGCAGCAAACCCACAAAAGTTTTACACACAAATAGTTTTCTATTGTTCTCAATATCAAAGTAATAATGGCATCAATGCAGAAAATTACAATCTTATTCAAACAGCCCAAACAAAGATAAAACTCAGCAATAAACAGCAGTTATATTTGATGCAAATAGTTCAACTTCATTCACTGTCATAATAAAACTAACTCAGCTGATACACACAGATTTTGTTGATACTTCTGACCTGAAGGTAACCAAGCTATGAACATACTTTTATTCAACTGATATAGCAGCTGTAATACCCAACCAATACAAGCTGTAATATATGTCTATTTCTGACCTGTAGTAACGCTCCTGGGCAGCAGTAATCAGTGCTGTAGCAGACCCCTGTAGATCACTCTGTTTGGCATCCTTTAGTGTGTGGGGATGCTCCTCCTTCAAGACAATATGAACAGCAAATGAGTGCAGCAATTGTGGTACTGAATTGGCCCCTTTCTAAAGATCCTACACAGTAGATAAAGGCATGACTTGATGCTGCAATTCGTTGTGAGTGATGACAGCTCTGTTTTATGGTGAAATGGCCTCCTTAGGTCCCCCACGACCTGATGGGTAAGGAAATGACCCCCTCTAAAGATCCATACGAGCTGTACCTACTGATTCAGCCCTCCTCCTGAGCCCACAATCTGGTGCAATGACACGCCCCCCTCTTCCTAGCCTCCCCGAGCTGTATTGGAGAATGCCACTCCTCTTTGTGGCTATCACAACCTGCATAAACTATCACGGTCTCCCTTAGTAAACCCCACGACCTCCAACAATGGGTATGGCCTCTTTTAAGATGCAATGAATGGTAAGATTTAGGGGAAAAGAAAGAGATGAAGGATACTGCTTGATCTACTCTAAAACTTCCTCCACAACACCCATCAATCTGGAGATGAGGGTTTGGCCTCACAACACCACAAAAACTCTGCAAATGTCCACACAACCTAGCAAAATGACGAGTCTTCCTCTTCCACAATGAATTCAATGAGAGATCCATGTGATCTCTCCCTTTGACCAGCTAGGGTGGATTTGTTTCACCACCGAAGCCCATTTGCTCAAGGGTTTCTGGCCCCAAAGCCCCAAAGCTACGAGAGATCTCCAAAATCCAAATTTGAGAGATGATCATGAATAACGAGAGAATGAGCTCCTATTTCTCTTTTACCCCCTTTTCACCTTTTCCGCTCAATAATTAATTAAAAAGTAATCAATATTTCCCCCAAAATCACTTTATAATTTATTAAACATTTTTACTCCAAAAAGTGATTTATTTGACTTTAAAGCATTTTCAGGCACTGGAAGTCACTTTTCATCCTCCCAACACTTAAATCTCTTTATCCCGATTCCAACGAGCTATTACACTAAAGTGCCCCTCTTAAATAATTTAATTAAAATAACAACTTTAGTGAAATCAATTAAATATGTTCAATATTTCTCCCAAATTACGTGAATGGTTGAAATGCATCGGAATTGAAAACTGATTGTGCATGAGTGATCTTGATGATGAAAGATGATAAATGGACAGGGACAGGCATCATATAACTCCTCGAAACCCTTTGAGCTCACTGGTAACAACAAATTACCCCTCTGATCAGGTTGGCACAAACCCTGAAAGTCATCTCCAATTGCAGAGCAAGAGAACCCGAAAATGGGGACATTAAATTGAAGAAAAATTTTTGCACATGAGAAGAGACTAAGTGTGAGGATTTCATCCCTCCTTAGCCCTTGATGTAATCTTGATATTGGGGAAGATTTCTGGTGTAGTAAAAGATTGGATGTAGCATATGTTAATTTCTCTTTTAGTCCTATGAGATGGATATTGAAGATGTGACATGTTGCTTGGGCTGTCCATTCATTTGAAGGCTGTATTTATTGGTCCTTTTTGTTGTTATAACATGTTATGGTTCTTCCTTTACTATTTGGGTTGCACATTATTTTGGCTTTGACACATTGGTTGTGATGGTGCATCTATTGCTAGGGTTCTCACTCACTCTCATATAACCAAAAACCCATTTGGACTAGTCATGGCACATCAGAGTATGGCTTCACTATATATTCTTCACATAATTTCAAGCCCTCTTTGTTTGTATTCTTTGACTCCATAACCTTTGATTGGCACTGGTCTTAGCAACCCACCATCCACTTAAATCTAAAGTATATCTTACATCTTTGTTTACTAAGTCTAATTACCCATCTACATCTGAGCTTTCATTTGCATAGACTTAGTGATTCTATCTTAGGGAAAGTCCCCTTGTGCCAAAGGAGAACTGGCCTAAAGTGAGAGAGGGAGCTACCATGGTGACAGTGGGTAGCCCCTCTTAGTTCCTCCAAAGCCCTACTTGTGCTTTAGGATTTTATCACATAAAGTGAGGGTTTGGGTGTGTTATCGCACAATCTGTACTTGCCTAAAGTCCAAAGCAAGTAGATGCAAGATTGGCATAACAGGGAGTGACCTATCATTGTCACCTTAATAGGAAACTCCTTTCTATTTAGGAGTATATCAATGTACCCTAGGGGAGACTTCCCCAGTGACCTGAGGGTTTGAGAAGGCTATGGAAAAAGTACAAGAAAGTTCCCCCCTCTCACATGTCACTCAATTTCAAAGGTTCGTTGTGTCTTATAGAGGTGAAGCAAAAGAGAAATATTGTGTACCTACCCAGAACAAGACAACAAAATAGAAAAAGGGCACATTCCAAGTACCAAAATGATGTTAATGCTTCATAAGACAATGAACTCTTGAAAAATAGACTAGCTGATATAAAATTGCAACAGTACAACAGTTTACAACAACAATGATAAATTTGTAACAGCCACAATAACTATGCTTCAAAATGCTTGAGAAAAGACTAGAAATAGTAGCTTTAACTAGGAAAATTGATATTAGATAGTCACAAGCGGATGTAGCAATGTCTAGCTAGCATATTTTTAAGGTCAATTTGCTGCTGCTAGATGGCTGTAGCAATCTTTTGCAACAACAACAAGTTAGTTAGTGAATTAGCCTAGTCTAAAGTTAGCAAAGGTTAGTAAAGGTTTCAAGGAAGGTTGTTTGAGAGTTGTTTGATCAAATCAAGCACCAAGGTGAGTAGATTAGTGCCTTTTAGGGTATATGGAGTCAACAATAGCAGCAACAGATCTTAGAACAAAAATAGCAATGATAGTGCTTATCCAAAGGAGATAGAATGGATGGAAGAGGTGTTGGTAATCCAAGGCCTCAAACACCCAAGTCCTTAAGAGAAAATCGGCTAGAAAGTAAGAAGGCTTGGGCCCTAGCGGTTTCTCTTTCCTTTAGACAAATTTGGAAGTAATATATGCAATAGGAAATTAGAGTAGGGCTGCTAGAGTGCTAGTACGTAAGGCTCTAGTAGCTACTTCTAAACAATATATACTTTGAGAAATTCAACAAGTGGAAGACTATAGAGAAAAAGATAATAACTTATGTTTCTCTCCTAGGGTTTTGAACAAGCAATTTCATAATCTTTAACATGAACCAAGTAAAATTTACCACAAGCATTTAACATAAACAAATTGCAGATTTTCTACTTACTTCACGAAGAATAATCAAGCCAAACCCTAGTTGAAGATCCTCCACAATGAAAAATAGCCAAAATACACCAAGATTTGCCTCTCCAAGAAGTTGCGCACCACTTAGTTCAGCCAATAACCCTTAAAGAAGGCCGAATTTCAGACCACACACTTGTGTGTTGAGATATGATGATAAAAATGAGAGTTTTCTCTTTTATTTATACAATATCAATGACCTTTAATTACAATTAGGTCATAAAAAGGCCGACATSGYCAAATTACATTTAAAATCGAGTTTTTACATAAATGACATTAATTAAACCCTAATTTCATCTCCAAGGGTGACGTCATGCCCTTCTAGGGTGATGTTAGGCCCCTAGGGTGGAACGCTAGGCTTCAAATGCTGAACGTTTGGCCTCCAAAGGACTTGAATGCTGCCACACATGCCAACTAGCACACAATTTCCCTAATAAGTGCAAACCCTAACTCTGGATGACGTCAGGGTCATAATGATGACATCATGTGCTCTCAAGGGTCAACGTCCTAGTGGAAAGGCAAGACCCCCCTGGGTCTAGGCCTGCCAGAGTGTCTCGGGGGCAATGTTCTTCTTTCTTCTTGGTGCAAGCCTCTGGTGTCTCTCTCCCCCTGGTTGGGGTCATAGCATCCATCTGTAGGCTTTCAGCCCCATGGAGGTTCGAGCTAATCATTCCCCCATATGTACCTGTCCACTAGGCAAAGTCTTGCAACAACAACAAGTACGCCCTCCAGGGGTTCATAAGTCATAGGGATCATAGCAATGTCAATCACATCTAATAATCAAATTACCCAAACATGTGCATCAAACTCCCCTTTACCTAGACAAATGCTCAAAGACGTTATGCAATTTAACAAGTCAGGTTTGGAGAGGGTCTCAGGATGTCCTATTGGGCTAATCCTCCTTAAGTTCTGGGTGTTTCCCAGGTGAGAGCCAATCTAGGTCATGTAACTGTGTGTGAGGTGACATGGGAAGTGTTTGGGCATAGGGTGCAGTGATAACAAGGAAATGTAGGTCTTACCTGTGGGTGTCTCTGTAGAGGGCGATCTGCACCTTATCATGGATGCCATTGTTTCGTAGCCCATTCAATGCCTTTGATTCTTAGTCTTATTGCTTTTTCTTTTGTGCTTCAAGGGAAGAGCTAAGGGACACTGTCCTGGCTTGGTGACCAGAGGTGACAGCGTTACCCACAAGCATTTCACGGAGATGAGAAGACTGGATCGTGATGAGACCCCCTTTCTCTTGGCTATGCCACCAAGAGCCACTACCCTGGTTTGGTGACCAGATAGATGGTAGTGTCATACCGCTACATGCCCATGGTCTTAATAGGCCGACTCATGATGAGACCTCCCATCCACCAACTAATGCCTTGAGTGTTTATTTATCTTATGGGTTCCCTTTTCTTACTGAGAAGCCTTTTATTGCTTTCTCGGGAATCCCTGGGCGAAGCATCTCAAAGGTTTCATTTTGGCTTTTAACTCTTGCTAGCTACTTTTACCCTCTGCGCCTTTAGCCTCTTCTTTCCACAAGGCAAGGTACAACCCTTCCTAGTGTGGAAAACCCAATGCCTGAACAAAGGTAGGGGGAAAATGAGAGGAGTAATGATGAAAAGTGGTAAGAATGGAGGGAATGGATGAAGACCTTTTATAGACCCACCCAGTGGCAACCCATCCTAAAGGGAGATCAACTTACTAGGTCATCATGTCACCCTCCCAGGTATGAGCAAGTTAAAGAGCATAATTTCCAAGCAAACGTTATGGAATGAAGGAGAATTCAATGCAACATGTTCAAGTGCTTAAATGATCAGAGTGACACATACCATGATACCTGGACTTGTTACCTCATGGAGCAAGAGTTACTACTACTTCAGGACCATGCTGGTGGGATGGATACTGCTGCTGCTGATAGATGGGCTGCACTGAAGAAAAGATGGGCCCTCCGGGGCCATGCTCAAGTCATCCGACTCTCGACACTCCATGTCTAGGACCTGTGGGCCTCAAGACATGATCTCCTTAGTTATCCCTAGGATAGGGGATAACAGGGACAAGAGTATGTAGTGTTTTGGTCTTGAAAGTATTGCTTAGTAGACTAAGCTGGGCCAAGTGCAGTGTCCATTCTATCTTAATAATTTCAGCTTGAGTTGGTATCCATACGTTCTTTGGAGTATCTCTGTTTTGTTGAGACTCACCATATCTCTTTTAGGACTAAATTTTATATCTTTTGTTTTTGAAATCCGTGCAAACTAGTCTAAGTAAATTTTATATCTTCTCTTTGTACATACCTTTAATGATGTTATGAGCCTGATTTTGAAATATGATCTATTCTTTACAGATATAATAGAATAAATTTAGCCTGGTCTACACCAATAATTCAGCATTTGTAATGCAACAGATTTTGGATATTAACAACCACGGAATTCAAGACCATAGAAGGAATCAACACACCCAAATAGGGGTAACATTATTCATGCAAAATAGTTAACTGTTAAAGTAAATGTCCACGAGCTTTACCCTACCTTGCATGCTTTTTTTTCAATTCTTCTATAAATTGGAGTATTTGTACTGTATCAGGATATTTCTTATCCTAGCAACCAAATTTTACTTTTCTATAACTATATTCATTATCGTCTATTATTCGTTTGGCATCTCTCCATTCACGAAGCTCTCTGCTGTATCTTTTGGGGAGGAATCGTTTATATCATGGTTCTTTCTGATTGATCCCAACTTTTGAGGGGACTTATTGTTTTCTCATTATTTAGTGATTCCTTTTTTGATATTTAAAGGAGAGTGTCTATAGGGAACATTTCATTTATAAGGGTGTTAGATAATTGAAAACAGTGTTCTATTGCTTTTAATCTATAATGGTGTTAGATAATTGAAAACAGAGTTTTGTTGCTTTTCGCCAATGTTACATTTATTGTTATCGGGAATTTATTGCCGGGGGTCTGGAATATAACTTATCGGCAATATCGGGGAAAATATCGGAAATTATCGGAAGCTTTAAATAATACAAAAATAATAATGTTTTTTTCAATTTTTTGAACTTCTAAGGCAACATCAATATCAAACAAACACATTGTTACATAAATATGAAAATAAAACTGATATATATGATGTCAAGTGGTACATCAGACATTGATAATGAAATATGATATCTATCCTGAGTTATAAGTCCTGGCAGGACAATACAAAATCAGATCAAAACAAAAATAAATGATCTCATGAGATGTGAATCATGGCAATAAAAACAAAGGATTTCCCCTTGTTTGCTTGATGGAAAATGGTTATAGTATCCTCAGAGCTTAATTCCCTAACTCACTTTTGCAAAATGAGGGTTAAAAGTATAAGAATTTGGTTATAAGGTGATATTGACATAGACAGGGCGATAATTTCCATATTATCGCAATAATTACTGAAATTATCGCTATAATTTCAAAAACAGAATTTATTGCGATAAATACTTGCGATATTATTGCCACAATGGATTTTGGTGATATTGTTGCCATAATGGAGATATTATCGTGAAATCAGAACAGTGTAACACTACTTTTAGCTAGCACTAGAAAGTTGCTACAATACATATTGAATCAAATTTGAGAAAGGGTATGTTCTTGGACATTTTAAGATTAGGCCATCCCTGCATGGAATGGTTTTCCCTTGTTGAGGTCTAGAAAGTGGGATTTTGGCATTGTTGTTGATTGACATTTAGTTTTTGTATTATAAGGTTTGATATTTAGGCCATGGTTTGGGATTAGAATTCTGTTGCTTTTACTAGTTGTTGCTAATTAGTCATTTATGTTTTAAGGTTTTTGTTTTTCTTCACTTCTAGAGGTCTAGTTGTTTTCCTATCAGAATGAATGCTATTAACTCAGCTCTTAGATCAAGAGGTTGAGAAGAAGACACTAGCTTCTTTTCATTGATAGGATTGGTTTTAGGCAGATTAACTTTTATTTTGTAAGCAATCTGGAAGGTGTGCTTGAGGGAAGTAACAAAGAGTAGCTCTAGTTCCTTCCTTAAATGTGGCAAACACCTAGAACTGAACATAACATGGAGGGTGTCTTCATAGTCTCTTACCTCAAGGTTGTTGGGAACTTTGTTAAAGATGCCAATAAATTGTTGGATGAATAGTCTTGAGATTTGTCAAAGTTGTAGCCCCTTTGAAAACATACCAAAATTTTACCTCAATGGGTAGAACCTCTTACGACCAACATCCTTGAAGTCTAAACAAGTGTTTATTGGGGGTTGGTTGTTGGCTGCCAACTATTGTGTTTGAAAATGACACCATGTAAGGGCTTGGTCCTCCATGTGATGTTTAGGGACCAAATTCTTGTTTGCCTCTGTCAGGTTCAACTGAGTTTTGAAATAAGCTTCCATGCTATGTATCTAAGAATCAAGCTTGTCGTCGTCGAGAGCCCCATCCAATTTAGGTAACGATAGTTTAGTGTCCGACTTGAAGGTTTCTTGAACAATAGGAATGGTGTGTTCAATAATGGGTTGAGGTTGAGGCTGTGGTTGAGCCAATGTTATCGAAACTGCACTCGTTGACTCCAAAAACTGGAATTGTATTGAAACTGGTAAAAAATCTGACACAAAAATCGGTCAACCAAAAACTATATAAAATATTCAAATTTTGATTAAAAAAATATATTCATGTACATCCATGCGAATCCAAACCATTAGATACAAATATACAAAGTTTAGAGTTTTAGATTTTAGTTTTTTTTAAAACTTTTGCCAATTTTTAGGTGAACTTAGTTGGCCCACAAGCGCTCTGTATGGTGCTGTATGACATTGTTTGGTTCTACACGAAATCAACTAGTTTAGACTGGAAGCGGTTGGTTTCGTATGAAACTGGTCATTTATAGTTTGAGTGGTCAATATCGACTAGAAACCCCTTGGAACTAGTTTGACTGACCGGTTTAGCCAGTTCCGACCTAGTTTTGATAACATTGGGTTGGGCCCGTTGTTTATGGGTGATAAGTTGTTGGAACATACACATCATATCATGCATCATTTCATCCTAGAACTCCTAATGTTGTTGAGTCTATTGTTGTTGTTGAGTAATGAGGGTTTCTAGCAATACACGTTGTTGCTCCTACATTTGTTCGACCAAGACTTGGGAAAGTCTTTAGTTTGGGGAGTTGATTCACTAGAACTTTTATGGGTAACCATAAGATTTAGGAGATGCAGGCACATATAGGGTTTCACACCTAAAATAGTGATTTGTGAATTACATGTAAAAATGAAAGAAATTCAAGTAAAAGGGGATGGAATCGTTAAAAAATGTAGTACCACGACCTGGAGAGATTGAAGAAATATTTTGACTATGAAGAAAATCCCAGAGGAGATTGGAAATGGTGAAGCTCTTGAGAAGCCCTAATCTTAAGGCTTTGGTACCAAATGATACGAGCACAAGACCAACAATATGAATACTAACACACAAAAGGACATAAGAGAGCAAGTAGGCAAGTATTAGAGATGAGATTGTCAGAACTATACATATGTTGTACATTCATTTGTATTTATTAGGATATTTAGACACTAGGAGTTAGTTAAGATCAGCTTGGTCTAATGTGTCTTTAGGTGAAAGTGTGTTTCATTAGTATGCATTTGTAGTTACGTAATCCGACCATCACGATATGTTTTAGACATAGAATGATTAGATGACTCATATTCTCCTCAATCTTAATGATCATATTGATCCATGGCTTAACACACAATTGGCCCATGATCTCTATTTAAAGAGCATGGAGGGTCATTTGTTGATGATTGATTGTGAGAAACTCTCTTGTAAAATATTTTTCTTTTGCATTAATATATTGCCTCAAGTGGCCACATTTGCTGGGGCCCTGGATTGTTTCCCTCTTCGAGGGTTTTGACCATGCAAAAACATCGGTGTATTGAGATCTTTGATATGGTTGTGTGAGTGGTTATTGAAGGTGTCCGTCTTGTGGGAATACCCTGTTTTGTAACAATATTACTATATATAGAGTACAAAATTGTGGGGAGGGTGATCAAAGTTGACCATGTCTTTAATAAAATACAATAAAGTGGGTGAGTGATCAATCTAGAATAAGTCACCCAAAAGGGTTAAGGATAGGGTACAAAATAGAAAATTACAAATACAATACATGTTAACACATGTTCACTACACTTAGTCTCAACGATTCAAATGATATGAGCACAGTACCAAGAACATGAATATGCACACAAAAAACAATATAAGAGAGCATATATGCAAGTATTAGAGAGGAGATTCCTTGAACTATACATATAATATGTACACTCATTTGTATTACTAGATATATATAGAGTACAAAATTGGGGGAGAGTGATCAAAGTTGGCGAAATCTCCAATAAAATACAATAAGGTAGTTGAGTGACTAGTTTGGACCGATTCACCCAAAATTAAGAAAGATTAAACATAAAGTACAAGATAGATAAAATTCATGTTCACACATGTTTACTACACTAAGTCTCATCAATTCCTCTTTGAGAGGAGATTGTCCCTGATTTTTGTTGTAGCTAGGGTACTGCCCTTCTAACGAAGGAAAAAATAATCCTTGGTTCTGGTGTAGCTAGGGTCTTTAGACAAACCCATGACACTGCTAGAAAGAGAGTACTTGAACTAGTGGAAATGCTCTATCAAAGAGAAGAGGTTCATGAAAGAATGTTGGTGGAGGTCCTCCTTGTTGAAAAGTGAAAGTTGAAGAAGCACATTGAAAACCAAGAAGAAGAAAC
>SNQJ01S0055082.1:28198-66292 GCA_010110895.2 Picea sitchensis | reverse complement strand
ATCCTTCTAGAAGCGGAAGCTTCTATTAGGTCTTCTTACATCCGCCTTATTCTATTTTATTGAAAGGTCTTATTAATATTGACCTTTATTACATCCGAATACATTAATCTACCTATGTGCGGGTTAGGACCTTAACAATATTACGCAACATGCATGCTTTTTATATATTAGTCGACAAATTCAAATCCTCTAAAGCAAATCTACGAATTGGTGTTTCGAAAAGTTTAAGTGGACTTGGAACGAGTCTACTATAATAGGAGCATAGTGGCATTTACAGATGACGTATGTCAATTATCACACAGTCTTAAGCCACGTTATATTTTGTTATAGAAAAAAGTATAAAATTTTCTTTTAAACTACCTTAAAAATTAGCACAGCCACATAATTGTGGTGGATGAACACCTAATTAGCATAGCCGCTAATACAGCAGTTGTAGAACGTAGAAAGGTATTGGCTGGTAAAGAATTTATTAAATTTTATTATTGATTAACAAATAAACGGTTGCACTTCATTTATCTAGTGTTAATAATTTAATTTCTGTTAATCACTTACCAGACAATCAGTTAGCTATCAAAATAATTTTTAAATATGATTAGGTAAATGTAAAAATGTAAACACATAAATGGATGTCTTTATAATAGCTAGAAACTTAATGATTGAAATCACAGCCATTTATTTTGTGTGACTACTAAGAATATTCCAGCCATATTTAATCTTGTTCATTAAAAACTTATTAAGCACTAAACCCCTATTAAATCTGCCCATTTTCAATAGATGTACGCCTTTGACTTAAATATGTGGTAGATAAACACCTAAAAATATAATTAATTTATTAAATCTAATTTTAAAATAAATTTCAATTAGAATTTGTAAATAAAATCTGCTATAATATTTAATTTACTAAATCTAATTTTAGCATAAATTGTTCATTGTGACTGTGCTAGAATATGCGCGCAGTGGTTAATAATGATGTCGATAATATACCATTATTCCGAGATAGCGGGACGATCTCGGATATGGATAGGAGTCCGCGGGTTGTCTTGCATATCAACAGGAACCGATGATCATTTGCTTGAAATCGAAACAATAGAATTAATCAACTTTACTGTTGTGAAAAGATGAACCAAGAATTCATTAAGCTCTCCATTAATGGAGAGTATTAGAGGTTGCAATTATGGCTGCTGAGTGTAAAAGTGGTAGAAATATATATTTAGAGAAAAAAATTAATATTGAAAAAAATTTATAATTTCAATTAAGTTTGATAATCATTAGAAATGTGACAATTAGATAGTCACACAATAACATATTAAATAAATGTTAAAGAATTACGATTGAAATTAACGATTAAAAAATGATTAAATATACTCATTTCCAATAATATAAAAACATTATAATCAAAATTTTAAAAATCTTAATATTCTATTTAAAACACCCCTTCAAAGTAATTATTATTATAAAAATGGTATAAAAATATTTAAATAATTATATAAAATTAAATTAAAATCAATATTTTAAAAATATTAACAATCCACTTAAAAGACCCCTTCAAAGTGTGTTTTCAAATGTGTCACATCAAGCTTGAAAAGATCAAGCAAGAATTTGTTACGAAAAAATAACTATATTTTATTTATAAAATTCACGTTATTAATATTTGTTAAGTTTACTGTTAAGTGGATTGTTAACATTTCTACAATAAGTTTTTTTAATATATATATATTTTTAATCAAAGTATGCAACCTCAATTATTTAAAAAGTTTTATATATTTTTAAACAAAGTATGTCACCTCAATTTTGGTTCCCATTTAACCCTCTTTGTAATATGGATCTCATTTATTTAAAAAGTTTTATATATTTTTAAACAAAGTATGCCACATCAATTTTGGTTCCCATTTAACCCTCTTTGTAATATGGATCTAATTTATTGATATGGTTGATTTTTATGTTTTAAATTTTATTTAATTATAATATAAAATTTTAGGATTGTGTATCTATTTTGTGGAGTATGTGTTTGTTTTTTCCATTTAATTTTTTTTCTACTGGGAGTGACAATTCTAATGTATTTGTTTGTTGAATTGGTTATTTTATATCTAGATTTGGGACGACAAACTTGGTGATTTAGATTACAAATACAATAAAATCTTTATTTTTTTTGAATACCTCTTAATATTTCTATTTTTAAATATTTCTATTTTTAATTCATTGNATATAAATCTTCATTTTTTTTGCCTTTACCATTTTTAAAATAAGTTATACATTGTAGTAGTAGATGGTTTGATAATGTTAATAACCTTGTACCAGCACTAAAGAAGGCCTTATAATTTCAAGGATATAATGATTTTCATAATTGAAAAAAGAAATATAAAATTAACATTGTAAATTTTGAAAAAATAGTAGTACAGAAGAACAATGTGTTCTCTACAATTTAAGCAAATTCTATCATTTAGGTACTCAACACTAGCACTAATGGAAACATATGTATTCTATTTTGCATAAAAAATAACACACCGCATCATGAGAGACCATCATTAGCTTGCACCCACCCTGAAGTAAGTTAATAAGTGGACATACTTTAATATCTTAGAATTCTGGAAAAATAAGTAGAGTAAGGTGGAACTTTTCTTTGTAAACAAACACAAAAAAGAGGAAGAAAATTAAAGAAAGAGAACAAAAAAAAGAAAGAAGAATTCACTAAAAAGGTTGAGTTGGTCCACTTATTAACTCACTGCTTTGAAATAACGAATCATTTCATTCTTCCATTTTAAGAAATAATATTGACATTGAGAGCTAGTAATGTGAAAGTGAGCACCTCCATAATGGTTCAAGATATTTTTGTTAGTGGCATTAAATTATAGTTTGTAGTTACCATTTGACACCAAATAGAATGGATGGAAACATTGTATTTTTCCTTATCATAATTGTTATCCTCGTTTCCTAGGGATAACTAAGAAGATGATGTCTCGAAGCCCTCAAGTTGCAGACATGGAGTACCGAGAGGCATATGGCTGACAACGTCCACTTGTACAAACAAAGGCCCACCTCACCACCATATATATCAGGTTCATGATGAAGGTATCCACCACATCAGCTTGCTTCTAGAAGACATTGGGTCTTTCTCCATGAGGTACAAGCCATGTATTATGGTGAGTGTCATCTCAATATTTGAGGCATTCGAGTGTGTTGCATTTAAAACTCCTTTTGATTACGTAACGTCTACTTTGAAATTATGTTTTTTTCC
This sequence comes from Picea sitchensis, assembly GCA_010110895.2. Classification (NCBI taxonomy): domain Eukaryota; kingdom Viridiplantae; phylum Streptophyta; class Pinopsida; order Pinales; family Pinaceae; genus Picea; species Picea sitchensis. The sequence continues at coordinate 63,057 of SNQJ01S0055082.1, read as the reverse complement.
CTATTTCACCTTGGTGGTTGACATTGTGCCCTAGTAAGTGGTCACCCTTAGGGATAGGTTTTCTACTGGGAGGTCCTCTTGATAGGTCATCATACCTTTTCACAACCATACTTGCCACTTTCTACGCTTCATCCCCTCATCTCCTTATCTTTTGGGATTTTCGGTTGTATTGATCCAAGAAGGGATTGTCCCTCATTTCATGGGAAGAAGGGGTTGAAGACCCAGAGGGAATGTAGATGGAAAAAACTAAAATCCATATTATGAACCTTCTAGATGCTTTCCCAAAGAGGTCTTGAGAAAAATGAAATGTTTCTCCTAAAAAATAAGAGACATGCAAAAGAAAACACATATGTATAAATGTCCCACTTGTTGAGGGATCCACACAAATGTGCTACAAGCTAGACTATACCCCCATGTAAATTCGTGTACCTCTCTCTTCAAGTGACACCATGGTACTTCCCCCCCAAGCTAATGGATTAACCTATAGGGAGTATCGAGTGTTTGGAACTTAATTAATTAATGGCAATAAATGGGCTTGGGAAAATGATGCATTGAAAATGAAGGTGCAACACACCCTCTACAAAGGCACCCACAAATGACACACTATGAGCCCTTGTATGTCATTGACCCCATTCCCAAAAGTATTTCCCCCATCCATGTCACTGTCTCCACATGACATAGAGAGGAGTCCACTTGGGAAACATTCCTTGACTTAAGGTATGATTCATCTAGTAGGTCATTTTGTCAACCCTCCCATACCTAAACTTGGAAAATTTCATAGGGTCTTTGAGCACTTGTTTAGTTTGATCAAGTGGTTTTTTATGGACATGATCAGGTGGCTCTTTTATTGATTTTATTTACTCATCATGATGCATTTGACTTGATATCCTTGGAGGTTGTATTCATTGTATTTGCAAGACCTATTTGATGGACAATTTTGGAAGAACAAGCATAGCTTGGGATTCCTTGGGACATGAATCCCATAGGATGGATACCATGACCCACATAATTGGACAATGATGACAGCTCTTGGAGGACTAAGAGGCACCTTGGAGGACCTCACCTAGCTCCTACTATCCCAACATTTTTCTTCTTGAGGCCAAAACGTCACACTTGGAGGGCTTGATGTCACCCTGGGGCTAGGGTTTGGTGGTGGAGATGGACACTTGGAATTTTTGGAGGAAGAATACCATTTTCATGATATACATGACCCTAGCGCATGCGGGAGGAGTCTTTGGAGGCCTAATCACTCATCTCCAAGCTCAACGTCCACCTAAAAATGTCAAAATGTCACCCTAGAGAGGGTTGACATCATCTCTAGGGATTCTTATGTGCATTTTTAGGGTTAGATTGGATTTTAATATTGTAAAGGGGAAAAGTAAGGGTTGTTGACCCCTCACTTTTTGGTTTACCCTAAAGTTAAGTGGACAAGCTCTTTTTAGGATATTTGTATAAACAAAGATCAAACTCTTGTAATCTTACAATAACATTCTCACTTGGAAAAAGGCTCCTTGGTTGAAATTTGGGCCCTATTTGGACAATTTACTTATCTCTCTTTGTTACTATCTCTTTTGATGATTCTTCTTGGCTATTGGATGAATATGTAAGGTGTTGTCTTTCTTGGAGGCCATTTCTTGCTTTTATGGTGGATTTTTCTAGGTTAAAAGCACTTTATCTTGTTAATGCTTGGACTAGGTAAGGAACCTCTCTTGTTATTGCTTCTTTTCTTGGTTGTAAGGTTAATTTGTTAATATTTTGGAATAAGTGCATACAACCCCCAATAAGCATTGTATTGGAATATTTTTTTACACAAACGAATATTAGGAGAAGTAAAGGGCTACACCCTCCTAGGTTTTTCCTAGCTAGTTTTGCTTGACTTGGGGAGTAAAAGGGATTACACCCCCAAGGCGATAACACAACTACCTCTCTCATTTAAAAGACTCCATAAACGAATAGTTAAAGACACTAATCTATTGTATTGGAGAAATAAAATCATTGCATTGGGATACATGGAATCACGAGATATTGAAATTGTTTAAATTGGAATCTTTTCTATGTGCTTAAAGTTATTCAAGGCCACTAGGGCATCTTCTTTCTCAAAGGATTTATTGTTGCTATAATAATTTTATGCTACAGCCATTATGGATACAACAAAACACTTCATAACTTTCAAATTTACTCATTTTCTAGATGTTAGAATTTGCTAGAAAGCTACCAAAACAATCTACTAGTTGTTGTGCTTCTTTTGGGTGGTTTACTTGCAAGTTTCGGTGGTTGGAATTTTCTGTTGTAGTGATTTTATGCTACAGACATCAATACTTGTACCTAACAACCTGTAATTGTTGCGAAAGTCTTGTGCTATCATACTTTAATACACTAGTAATTGCTAACTAATCTCTTGCATATTTTCTTGGATTTTAGTGACTTGTTTAGCATCTCTTTTTATAATTTCATTTCTAATATATATCAATATATTTTTGTTCTAATTGAGAAAACAAGATGCATGTTCTTTTCCATTAGATTATTGGGCTTGTATTTTGTTTTTTCTTGTGTCTCGAGCAGGTACAACATTCCTCCACATGTACTCAAGAACTTTTAAACCATTGACCATCTTCGAGACTCGTTCCCAAGCCATCCTTCACTTAGTAGTTTAACCTATAAGGGATTCACTTCCATAACCTCACTTTCCATATCATTTTCCCCTAGGGTCACCTAAGATTCCCCCCTTGTGTTGGATTTATCCTTCACTAAAGTGAGCGGAGGGTTTATCTAAGGTAACAATGGGTAGACTCTCCCACAGTTATCACCATCTCGTGGATTGGGTTGGAATTTTCCCAACCTATAGTTTGTGCGATAACAATAACCAACCTTATCATAACATGTATAGAAGAATATATCCTTCTTGTAACAAAGGGGAATCTGGAAATAAATTATTGATGATGGGTACTTCCCCTCATTCCAAGGATGACAGTTGGAGTAAACTAGATTCCACATAAACTTGAGGCCTTGTCAACACATAGTTCAATGCCATGAAAATAATATACTCATTAAGATCTCAATATGTCACTTGTTGGAATTGAACTTAGGTAGAGAGGATAACATCATTCCTTCCATATACCCGACATATACCAAATTAATAATATGAATATGAACTTGTATCAAGCATTGTTGTTGCATAACCAACAAAGTTAAAGATGGAAATGAATGAAAGAAAGACGATTGGAATCATAAACCAAAGATAAATTATGAATTTGTTTGGGAATTTGATTTACCAATGAAAATTTTGCTACTTATAGTGAAAAAATTATCCTTCATTTAATATTATTATAAGCCAACGATTTTCCAGTTTGTCATAAGAAAACGATTTTCCACTTCATACATTGCAATTGGTGTTTTTCTAATGAGTAAAAGCATTATTTTATATATCTTTTAAAGAGGAAAAATACAAAAATTTACAAAATTACTAAGTAGACAAAGCATGTATGTGATCTCAATAACCTCTATTGTATGAAACATGGGTATATAGTCTATAGAGAGGGTTCTAACTACAAATATAAAAAAAGTAGGGAAGTAACTGTTAGGATATTTAGACACTTAGGAGTTAGTTAAGATCTACTTGGTCTAATGTGTCGTTAGGTAAAAGTGTGTTTCTTAATGTGTTTCTTTAGTATGCATTAGTATGCATTTGTAGTTAGGAAATTCGACGGTCACGATATGTTCCCGACAAAAAGTGATTCGACAACTCATACTCTCCTCGATCTTAATGGCCATTAATCTGTGGCTTAACACCTGATTGGTCCATGATATCTATTTAAAGAGAATAGAGGGTCATTTATCGATGATAGATTGTGAGAAAATCTCCTGTAAAATATCTCTGTAATCTTTTTCTTTTGCATTAATAAACTGCTCCAAGTGCCCGTGTTGGATGGGGTCGTGGATGTTTCCTCGTAGGTGTTTTACCACGTGAAAACATCGATGTGTTGATCCTTGATCTAGTTATGTGAGTGGTTACTGAAGGTGTTCATCCTCTGTTGGAATACTTGTGTTGTCGAACATGGTATCAGAGCATGTTTGAAGACCCACTCCTATTGTAGATCAAGATCGTGAAGCCGAGTTGCCTCATCTCCATTTTCTGTCATTTATGTAGATTTTCGGGTTGAGAGGACTATTCCATTGCATCCAGAGAACTCATTTAATTCAGGAACACTTTTCTTTTCACTCGAAAAGGTTTCTGTTTGCGCAAGATACGACCATTACAGTCAGATCCAGAGGTATAAATCTTGAATATGCAATTTTAAAATTTTTTGCAGAGTAGTATTTTGGTTTTATTTTGGTTTTGTATTATTTATTTTCGGGTTTCTACTCTTTTAGATCTTCGTATTCTCTTTTCCCCGCACCCTGTGCGATCTCGGAAAATAAGAAACAGATAGGAAAAGCTGCATATTCCAGGTAAGCTAACTGAGATCTAACCCTTGTTGTCATCGAGAAGAGAATTTTTTTTTTTGTGTAAAAAGAGATTTTTTTTAGCATGCTCTCCAAGGTCGTCTTCAACAACAACAAAAACAACCCCAATCCTCCTTCTGAACATTACAATATGTTTTGATAGATCATTTGGTTAAAAGTTGCCTTATTAAGTAAGAGGTCTTGAGCTCAAGTCTCTCTTTTGTTACTTTTTTCTTTTTTAATTTCATGCTAAAATTGTAAAGTGTATTTCACTTCATGTATAAAAGTGAATCACTATAAGTAGCTTTAATATTTTATTTTAGAGTTATTTATTTTGCATTCATCTTTTCTGTTAGAAAGTAACTTCATTGTAAAATTGATCCCCACTTCTCTTTATAAAAGTGGGTCACTTCATAAAGCAACTTATACTATCATGTGGTCATTTGGTTATCATTTATGCCTTTTTTTTAAAAGGGAATAACTCTCACATCCGAAGTCCGTTTTTAGTGCCGTTTTTTTTTAAAACCGCATAACTTTTCGAGATTTTTCCATCCAAATCATCATTTTCAGTTTTTAAATCCATATTATCTGCATATTTAATATGTATTCTACAAGTAATCTCTTGCTTACCAACACCAACTACTTCTAATGAAAATCTCATATGGAAGATTTATTAAGAAGTAAAGGCTTGTACCGGATTACCTCGGGACATGAAACAACACCCACTGATGATGATAAGAAAGTAAAGTGGGATAATAAGAGTGACAAAGCACGTGGACTAATCATAATGTCCATACCTCTTGATTTAAGGTACCACCTTCAAGAAATTGATGACCCCGAAGAAGCTTGGGAAAAGATTGAATCTGTGTTTGGTAAACTCAATATTATTCGAGCACAAAAGTTAGAAAATCAAGTATTGACCTTGAGTCCAAGTGATTTTCTTTCCTTGGAGACTATCTATCTAAGTTTAAAACACTCAGAATTTTATGCGAAGAATGTAAGATAAAAATGGAGGAAGAGCGTTGCATTTATCTTATTCTTTCTAAGCTAGGTAGAGCATATTATGTGTTTTTATCTACCTTTTATGCCATGAGAGAGACTCTAGGGAAAGCTTATGAAAAACCCACAACCCTACACCTTTGGATGGCTCTGCCAAGGAAGCGATCTTCGCATCAGCCAACAGTGTCCACTCTCATACAACATCAAGCCCTTCAAAGACAAGGTATTGTGTGATGTTGTTCCTCTCGAAGTTTGTGATGTTCTTTTGGGAAAACCTTATTTATGGAAAAGTCATGTTGTATATTATTCTAGGCCTCGTAGTATTATTATTACTTTGAACAAGAAATTGTATAGGATACTCGAGGCAGTCCCACCTAATGCTATTTCCTTGATCTCTTCTAAGCAATGCAGGAAGGTCATCTCTCAAACGGGGAAGTTTGTCTTCTTCATGATTTGCTCTTAGAATAAGAGAAATATCATAGCCACATCCAGGGTATCTGCGAACGACCTCTCCACACAACATAAGCAAGTATATAAGGTCATAGAAGAATAATCAGATATCTTCTCCACACCTACCAAGGTACCTCTGCACTGCCAAGTCAAGAACCCCATCGATATGATGCCCGATGCACCATTGTCCAATGGGCTAGTCTATCACCACTCATTGTTAGAGAATGAGGAGATCGAGCGACAGATGCAATAACTTCTCCATAAGGGGCACATCTATCCCATCTCATCACATTGTGGGAGCCCAATCATGTTGGTATAGTAGAAAGATGGAACCTGGCGACTTTGCGTCGATTACTAGGCTCTGAATAAAATCATAGTAAAAAATTGGTACTCGATTCCTTGAATCAACGACCTCCTTGGTCAACTCACGGGGGCCAAATACTTCACTAATATTTATCTGAAGTCTGGCTAGCACCAGGTCCTGTTAGAACAAAAATATTTATGGAAGACCGCCTTTAAGTCAAAGGAAGGCCTTTTTGAATGGTTGGTCATGCCCTTTGGTTTGACAAATCCGCCAGCAACTTTCATGAGTTTGATGGACGATATCCTTCAACCATTCACCAATAGTTTTGTAGTGGTGTATCTGGATGACATTCTCATTCACAGCAAGACTTTGTCCAAACACTTGCATCATATTCAGTAGGTTTTGCACAACCTGTGACAACACAAGCTATACGCCAACTTGGAAAAATGATCCTTCGGCATGAACATGTTCCATTACTTGGGCTACATAATTTATTAGCATGGCGTACATGTGGATCTAGCCAAGATCTAAGTCATCCATGAATGACCAACCCCAACCAAACTCACTGAGCTTCGGAGCTTCTTGGGCCTTGCCAATTTCTACCGCAGGTTTGTGTTGGGATTCTCCCATATTGCATGGGCCCTCAGCAAAATAACCAGGGGTGGTGGTAAGGATAAATTTGCATGGGGATGGTCCCAACAAAAAGTGTTCGATGATTTGAAGAAACTCTTGTGCTCAACCCCAGTACTTTCACTCCCAAACCTGCAGTAGCCCTTTGAGATAGAAACAGATGCTTTAGAATATGTTGTGGGCACCATTCTCACTCAACACGGCCACCCTGTGGCCTATGATAGTGAGACACTATCACATGTTGTCCAAAAGTACCCTACTTACGACAAAGAAATGTACTCCATTGTGAAAGCCTATCGCTAGTGGAGACACTACATTATTGGGAAGGAGACAGTCATCCACACTGATCACAAGCCATTGTAGCTCATGAAGACACAAGAAAAATTGAAGAATGACCTCCATCAAAAGTGGTCCACATACTTGAAGAAATTCCACCTCAACATCAAGTATAAAAGAGGAAGCACCACTCGCGTCGTTGATTGCCTCAGCAGACCACTAGTCGTGGCACTCACCACAGTGCTAGAATCTCATGGTCATGAGACCTATGGATGGCCCCAACTCTATGAGACAGACCCGAACTTCGCCACCACCTACCAAATGTTGGGGGCAAACACAGTTGTCGATAATTTCCATCTTGATCATGATGGGTTGTTGTGTCACGTGGGCCATATCTGTGTTCCATCAAGTGAGCGAGTGAAGCTGATATGGAAATCCCACTACAGTCGGGTGGCAAGACACTTTAGTGTCGAAAAGACAGTGGCAATGCTACAAAAACATTTCTACCGGTTGAAACTTCGATAGGAGGTCGGCAAGTATATCAGGTTCTGTACTGCCTGTGCGATTGCCAAACCAACCACTAAGAAACAAGGCATGTACATCCCTCTTCCTAATCCTGAAAGGCCATGGGAATCCATCTCAATGAACTACATGCCGGGCCTCCCATCCACCAAGAGGGGAAACGATTGTGTTTTTGTGGTTGTTGATCGCTTTTCTAAGATGGCGATTTTGGTTGCGTGCAAGAACATCACAACAGAGGCCACTACCAAGATCTTCTTTGAACGAGTCTGGGTAAATTTTGGAATACCACAAACCATTGTCTTATATCAATAAAGTCAATTTATAAGAACATTCTAGTCGAGCCTCTGGTCACTGTTGGAGACAAAGATCACCAAATCCACGGCCTTCCACCCTCAGACAGATAACCAAACTGAGGTTGTAAATCAAATGATTGTGCATATCCTTCGCATGTATAATTCACAGAACCCTCACACATGGGATGAGATCCTTTCCTATGTCCAACATAGCTACAACCGATCCCTACATAGCTCAACCAGCCACAACCCCTTTCAGGTGGGGTTGGTATTCCAGCCATTGGGTCCCATAGATGTTGCACTTCCCCTTGCGGTCACCTTGACTGACTCATCCCCTTCTCCAAATGAAGCTAACAAATCCACCCAGTTCATTGAGAAAATCCATCACATCCACCAATAGGTTCAATATATCCTACAAAAGTCCAATGACAAGTACAAACAATGCCATGATCAACATTGGGTGCCACATAAGTTTCAGGTGGGTGACAAAGTTTGGTTTCACTTGCATAAAGAACGCCTTACAGGAACCCATTGAAATATTTGCCCAGTCCATTATGGGTCATACACCATCACCAAGTTCATGGGGGATAATGCTTTTCAGCTCAACATTCCTCCTTTCCTTGGTTTGCACCCAGTGTTTAACATGGATCTCCTTCGCCCTTCTTTCCCACCATTATTGGACACCTTAGAAGTAGCAGAACAACTAACACGAGCAAAGCTCAACCCCGACTGTATACAATAGGCATCCAATGATCAGATTGTGAAAACACATATCAAGGGCAATCAACAACAAAGGATTCATCTTTATCAAGACATCAAAGCAGGGCAACTCCTGCACCAAGGCAAGTGGCTCACCTGTGGCCAAATTCAGCAGAAATTTCCTCATCTGATGGGGAAATCAATGCAATGGAGACCATTGCTTCCTAAGGAGGGAAGATTTATCCAAGTGGATATCGATTTCCACCCACCTTTTCCAACTGGCTCAAAACAGTGTTCTAGCAATTTTGGCAATTTACTATTTTTAGTTGTTTTAACTTCTGAGGCCATTTTGAGGGCCTAAATGAAGATTTTTCAAGATAGAGCTTCTCAAAGATATCCAAAGGCATGATTGAGCCCCCAAAATGAATATCCTCGACGATACCTTTCCAACAAACTATCATACACCTAAAAGGAAGATCGTATGCAAAAGTTATGACCCCGAGAAGTTAATGTACTAACTTACCCAAACAAGGCCCACATGAATTTTGGCACTTCATCTCCTAGGGTTAGGTTTTTGGATGTCTAGGGGTTTTGGAATTATTTTTTATTGTAAAAATGCCTCCACATCCTCATTGTAATTATCTTCTTTTGAATGAGTGCAGCCGTCACATCTCTTCTCAGAGATAAGCTGCCACCATTTCGACAAGCTTGTTTCCGCTGCATTTTACAATTTTAGCTTATTTCCTTATTGAATAGAAAACTAGTTTTACTATATCTTTGTTATTTTGTGTTAAGTACTTATTAATAATATGTATTCATTTCGTTCCGCTCATAAAATCTAGATCAGTGGAATCAGAGCGGTCTGCTCCTTGTTGTCTTAATGCATGTCCCCAACGAGGTCGGAGTACAAAGAGTTGGGTCTCAAGCTTGTTTCTCTTGAGGACAAAATCTCTCGCACACCCAAGAGACCCCTCATGGAAAGAGAAAAAAAATATGACAGGACATGAGATCATTTCAAACTTTTGATTGAGGAATCTCTCACTCAACAAACGAACGAGATGATGGATAGTTTCGTGTAAATCCTTCGACGACTACCAACATGCGATGCATCTTGTTCAAGCGGAGGTGTCCCCCCCCTTCAAGGTACAAATAAAATTTGATATTCCTATATTTGAAGCTAATATAGACACAGATGATGTAGACAAGTGGTTGAATCTACTAAAATGGTATTTTTGTGTCCATAACTTTTTGAATAGCAAAAAGATTACTTTTGCGCTCCTCAAAGTCATTCCCCATGTCAAATATTGGTGGGAAACCTTATGTGAGCAAAAGGAAATAGAGGAACCCTCATTATTTATAGTCACGTCCATTGGGGAATCCTTCATGGATTCTATTAAGGAACAATAGTACCCTATCGGAAGTTATGGCGAATTTAATACCAAATGGACCACATTGTGGCAAGAAAGAGACCAAGCAGTGCCAGATTTCACAAATATTTTGCATACATTGCGCACCAAGCCGAGTATCAAAGATTCATAGAAAAATCTAGTGTTCAAGTGTTTCAGTGCTTTACACAGATACATCCAGACATAAATGGAATTTCTAGATATGTCATCCTTGGCCGCAGCCTGCCGATATGCCATCAAAATCAAGCAGAAGATCAAACAAAAGACGTGACAATTTGGGCTTGGGAACCCCTCACAACAAAAGCCAGGAAAGGGCAGCCCCAACCCATAGAACAAAGGATAGAGAAAATATGGATAGTATCAGGAAAAGTAGTCTAAGGCACAAGCAAAGAAGGACACCGAAAAGACAAAGAAAGATATCGGGAAGTGGTGCGACTTCCTTAAGAGCCCTTGGCATAAGACTGCTGACTGCCCCTCAAAGTAGTCTCTGGTGGCCAAAGTGAAAGCCTCTGACTTAGATGCAGGTTCTAACTCTGAGCTAGAACCGGAAAGGGGAAGATGGATCATTGACGTGGAACCCAGTGCCACCGTTGCTACCACCAAGCTCCAACCTGGTGAACCAAACAAGACAGAAGAAGGAGAGTGCCTCTTCCATTCACAGATGTGAGTAAAAGGCACCTCGTTGCACTTCATTGTTGATAGAAGTAGCTAAAAGAACATCATCTCAGTATAGGTCATCAAGCGGTTGGCCCTGTCGACAACACTGCACCCACAACCCTACACCATTGGATGGTTCCGCCAAGGAAGCGATCTCCACATCCGCCAATAGTGTCGACTTTCGTACAATATCAAGCCCTTGAAAGATGAGGTATTGTGTGATGTTTCTCCTCTCGAAGTTTGTGATGTTCTTTTGGGACAACTTTATTTATGGAAATGTCATGTTGTACATGAGTCTAGGCCTCGTAGTGTTATTATTATTTTGAACAAGAAATTGTACAGGATACTCGAGGCAGTCCCACCTAGTGCTATTTCCTTGATCTCTGCTAAGCAATACAGGAAGGTCATATCTCATATGGGGAAGTTTGTCTTCTTCTTGATTCACTCTTAGAATGAGCAAAAGATCACAGCCACATCCAGGGTCTCTATGGCCAACCTCTCCACATAGCAGAAGAAAGTAGATAAGGTCATGGAAGAATACTCGTATATCTTCTCCTCACCTATCGAGGTACCTTTGCACTGCCAGGTCAAGCACAACATTGATCTGACCCCCGACGCACCGTTTCCTAATAGGTCGGTCTATCGCCGCTCTCTGTTAGAGAATGAGGAGATCAAGCGACATATCCAAGAACTTCTCCACAAGGGGCACATCTATCCCAGCTCATCACCTTGGGGGAGCCCAATCTTGTTGGTACAAAAGAAAGATGGAACCTAGTGACTCTGCATTAATTACCGAGCTCTGAATAAAATCACAGTCAGAAATCGATACCCGATTCCCTAAATCACCGACCTCCTTGATCAACTCACAGTGCTCAAATACTTCAGTAAGATTGATCTGAAGTCTGGCTGCAACTAGGTCCCGATAAAAAAAATACATGTATGGAAGATTGCCTTCAAGCCAAAGGAAGGCCTTTTTGAATGGTTGGTATTTCCCTTTGGTTTGACAAATGCACCATCCACTTTCATGAGGTTGATGGACGATATCCTATGACCATTCACCAATAATTTTTTAGTGGTGTATCTGGATGACATTCACATTTACAGAAAGACTTGGGTCGAACACGTGCAACATATTCAACAGGTTCTACACACCCTGCGACAGCACAAGCTATATGCCAACTTGGAAAAATGCCCCTTCAGCATGGACATGGTCCATTACCTGGGCTACATCATTGATCAACATGGTGTACATGTAGATCCAGCGAATATCAAAGTCATATGTGACTAGCCAGCCCCAACCACACTCACTCAGCTTTGGAGCTTCTTGGGTTGTGCCAATTTCTTCCACAGGTTCGTGTTGGGATTCTCCCATATTGCATGGAACCTCAGCCAAATAACCAGGGGTTGTGGTAAGGACAAATTTGCATGGGGCTGGTCCCAACAACAAGTGTTCGATAATTTGAAGAAACGCTTGTCCTCGGCCCTAGTACTTTCACTCCCAAACCTGCAACAACCCTTTGAGATTGAGACAGATGCTTCAGACTATGTTGTGGGCATCGTTCTCACTCAGCAAAGCCACGCCATGGCCTATCATAGTGAGGCACTATCATATGTTGTTCGTAAGTACCCTACTTACGACAAATAAATGTACTCCATTGTGCAAGCCTGCCACCAGTGGAGACACTACATTCTTGGGAAGGAGACAATCATGCACACTGATCATAAGCCACTGCAGTTCATGCAGACACAAGGAAAATTGCAGAATGACCGCCATCAAAAGTGGTCCACATGCTTGCAGCAATTCCACCTCAACATCAAGTATAAAACATGAAGCACCACTCACGTCCTTGATTTCCTCAGCAGACCACCAGTCGCGGCACTCACCATGGAGCTAGAATCTTGCAGCCATGAGACCTCTGGATGGCCCCAACTCTATGAGATAGACCCAGACTTCGCCACCACCTACCAAATGTTGGGGGAAAATGTAGTTGTCAATAATTTCCATCTTCAGGATGGGTTGTTGTGTCGTTTGGGCCATATCTGTGTTCCATGAAGTGAGTGAGAGAAGCTGATCTAGGAATCCCACTACAGTTAGGTGGCAGGACACTTCAGTGTCAAAAAGATAGTGGTGATGCTCCAAAAACATTTCTACTAGCCGAAACTTCGACAGGAGCTCAGCAAGTATATTAGGTTCTGCACTGCCTACGTGATTTCCAAACCGACCACTAAGAAACTAGGCCTATACATGCCTCTTTCTACTATTTATAGGCCATGGGAATCTATCTCAATGGACTACATGTCGGTCCTCCTATCCACCAAGTGGTGAAACGACTGTGTTTTTGTGGTTGTTGATCACTTTTCTAATATGGTAATTTTGGTTACCTGCAAGAAGAACATCACAACAGAGGCCACTGCCAAGCACTTATTTGAACGACTCTGCGTACATTTTGGAATCCCACAAACCATTGTCTTAGATCAGGACAGTCGATTTCTCAGCACATTCTGGTCGAGCCTCTGGTCACTACTGGACACCAATCTCAACAAATCCACGACCTTCCAACCTCAGACAGATGGCCAAATCGAGGTCGTAAATCAAATGATTGTGCATATCCTTCGCATGTATAATTCACAACACCCTCATACATGGGATGATAGCCTTCCCTACGTCCAACATAGGTACAATTGAGCCCTACATAGCTCAACTGACCACAACCCCTTTCAGGTGGGGTTGGGATTCCAACCATTGGGTCCCATAGATGTTGCACTTCCCCTTGCGGTCACCTCGAGCGACTCATATCCTGCTCCAAATGAAGCTAACAAAGCCACTCAGTTCATTGAGAGGATCTATCACATCCGTCAATAGGTTCAGGATATCCTACAGAAGTCCATTGACAAGTACAAACAATGCCATGATCAACATCGGGTTCCACATAAGTTTCAGGTGGGAGACAAAGTTATGTTGCACTTGTAGAAAGAACACCTTAAAGGACCCCATCAAAAGCTTCTCCCAATCCATTATGGGTCATACACCATCACCAAGGCCATTGGGGATAATGCTTTTCAACTCGACATTACTCCTTTCCTTAGTCTACACCTAGTGTTCCATGTGGATCTTCTTCGCCCTTATTTCCAACCATTATTGGACACCTCAGAAGTAGCAGAATAGCTGACATCAACAGAGCTCAACCCTGACTACATACAACAAGCATCCATTGATCATATTGTGGACATACAGATCAAGGGAACTTGAGAGTAAAGGATCGATCTTTATTGAGTCATCAAAGCAGGGCAGCTCCTACATCAGGCAAGTGGCTCACCCGGGGCCAAATTCAGTAGAAATTTCCTCATCTGATGGGGGACCTCAATGAAATGGATACCATTTGTTCCTAAGGAGGGAGGTTTGGTTCAGGTGGATATTGGTTGCCACACACCTTTTCTAACTTGCTCAAAAAAAAATTCTGACAATTTTCGCAATTTACTATTTTTAGCAGTTTTAACTTCTGGGGTCATTTTGAGGGACTAAATGAAGGTTTTTCGATATTGGGATTCTCAATGATATATGGAGGAATTATTTTTCCCTCAAAATTAATATCTTTGACGATACCTTTCCAACAGGCTATCATACGCCTAAAACGAAGATCATATGCAAAAGGTATGACCCCAGGAAGTTAATGTATCAACTTACCCAAACGGTGCCCACATGACTTTAGGTGCTTCATCTCCTAGGGTTAGGTTTTTGGATGTCTACGGTTTTTGGCATTCTTTTTTGTTGTAAAAATTCTTTCAGAGCCTCATTGTAATCATGTTCTTGTGAATGAGCGTAGTCATCACATCTCTTCTCAGATATAAGCCGCCACCATTCCAGCAAGCTTGTTTCCACTGCATTTTACAGTTTTAACTTATTTCCTTATTGAATAGAAAACCAATTTTACTGTATCTCTGTTGTTTTGTGTTAAGTACCTATTAATAATTTGTATTCATTTTGTTCCTCTCATAAAATCAAGATCAGTGGAATCAAAGCGGTCTGCACCTTGTCATCTTAATGCATGTCCCCAACGAGGTCAGAGTACAAAGAGTTGGGTCTCGAGCTTGTTTCTCTTGAGGACAAAATCTCTCGCACGCCCAAGTGACCTCTCATGGCAGGAGAAAATAAATATGATTGGACTGTAGATCCTTTCAAGCTATTGATTGAGGAATCCCTCACTCAACAAAGGAACAAGATGATGGATAGTTTCATGCAAATCCTTTGGTGGCTACCAATAGGTGACACATCTTCTTTGAGTGGAGGCACCGCCACCTTCAAGGTACAAATAAACTTCGATATTCCTATATTTGAAGGTTAGATATATGCATATGTTGTATACAAGTGGTTGAATCTACTAGAAGGGTATTTTTCTATCCATAACTTTTCGAATAGAGAAAAGATTACTTTTGCGCTCCTCAAAGTTGTTCCCCATGTCAAAGATTGGTGGGAAACCTTCTATGAGAAAAAGGAAACAAAGGATCCCTCATTATTTACAGTCACAGCCACCTGGGAATCCTTTAGGGATGTTATTAACGAACAATACTACATTGTCAGAAGTTAAGACGACTTGTATACCAAATGGACCACACTCTGGCAAGAAAGAGGCCAAGAAGTGCCAGATTTCACAAATATCTTCCATACTTTGAGCACCAAGTTGGGTATCAAAGATTCAGAGTGACATCTAGTTCTCAAGTATCGAGGTGCTTTGCATAGATACATCTAGACTGAAATGGAATTTCTGGACATCTCATCCTTGTGCACGGCCTACCAATATGCCATCAAAATCGAGCAGAAGCTCAAACAAAAGACACGACAATTTGGGCTTGGGAACCCCACACAACAAAATCTAGGAGAGGGAGGCCCCAACCCACAGAACAAAGGATAGAGAAAATATGGACAGTGTCAGGACAACCATTCCAAGCCGCAAGCAAAGAAGGACACCAGAAAGACAAATAAAGATACTGAGAAGTGGTGCGACTTCCATAAGAGACCTTGGCATAACACTGCTAACTGTCGCTCAAAGCACTCATTGGTGGCCGAAGTGAAAGACTCTGAATCAAATGCAGGCTCTAACTCTGAGCCATAACTAGAAAGGGTAATATGGATCATTGATGCGGAACCCAATGCCACCGTTGCTACCACCAAGCTCCATCCTAGTGAACTAGATGAGCTTTAAGAAGGAGAGCACCTCTTCCATCCACAGATGTGGGTAAAAGTCACCCCACTACACTTCTTTGTTGATAGAGGTAGCGAGAAGAACCTCATCTCATCAGAGGTCTTCAAGCAAATGGCCCTATCGACAACACCGCACACACTAACCTACACTATTGAATGGCTCTGCCAAGGAAGTGATCGTCATGTCAGTAAATAGTGTCGACTATCGTACGACATCAAGCCCTTCAAAGATGAGGTATTTTGTGATGTTGTTCCTCTCGAAGTTTGTGATGTTCTTTTGGGACAACCTTATTTATGGAAATGTCATGTTGTATATGTGTCTAGGCCTCATAATGTTATTATTACTTTGAACAGGAAATTGTACAGGATACCCGACGGAGTCCCACCTAGTGCTATTTCCTTGATCTCTGCTAAGCAATGTAGGAAGGTCATCTCTCAGATGGGGAAGTTTGTCTTCTTCATGATTCACTCTCAGAATAAGTGAAATATCACAACCACATCTAGGGTCTCTATGGCTGACTTCTCCACATAGCAGAAGCAAGTAGATAAGGTTGTGGAATAATAGTCGGATATCTTCTCGTCACCTACTGGGGTACCTTTGCACTGTCAGGTCAAGCACCCCATCGATATGACCCCCGGTGCACTGTTTCCCAATGGGATAGTCTATCACCACTCTCTGTTAGAGAATGAGGAGATCAAGTGATAGATCCAAGAACTTCTCCACAAGGGGCACATCCGTCCCAACTCATCACCTTGCAGGAGCCCAATCGTGATGGTACAAAAGAAAGATGGAACATGGCGAATCTACATTGACTACCAGGCTCTGAATAAAATCACAGTAAGAAATCGGTACCCGATTCCCCGAATTGACGACCTCCTTGATCAAATCACAGGGGCCAAATACTTCAGTAAGATTGATCTAAAGTCTGGCAACTACTAGGTCCCGATAGAACAAATAGATGTATGGAAGACTGCCTTCAAGTCAAAGGAAGGCCTTTTTGAATGGTTGGTCATGCCCTTTGGTTTGAAAAATGTGCCAACCACTTTCATGAGGTTGATGGATGATATCCTACGACCATTCACCAATACTTTTGTAACGGTGTATCTAGATGAAATTCTCATTTACAACAAGACTTGGGCCGAAAACTTGCAGCATATTCAGCAGGTTCTGCACACCCTGTGACAGTACAAGCTATATGCCAACTTGGAAAAATTCTCCTTCGACATGGACATGGTCCATTACCTGGGCTACATCCTTGATCAACATGGTGTAGATGTGGATTCAGCCAAGATCCAAGTCATCTGTGACTGGCTAGCCCCAACCACACTCACTGAGCTTCAGAGATTCTTAGGCCTTGCCAATTTCTACTGTAGGTTCGTGTTGGGATTCTCTCATATTTCAATTGCCCTCAGCCAAATAACCAGGGGTGGTGGTAAGGAAAAATTTTCATGGGGCTGGTCCCAACAAAAATTGTTCGATGATTTGAAGTAGTGCTTATGCTCAGCCACAGTACTTTCACTCCCAGACCTGCAACAACCCTTTGAGATTGAGATAAATGCTTCAGGCTATGATGTGGGCATCGTTCTCACTCAGTACAGCCATTCCATGGCCTATCATAGTGAGACACTATCAGATGTTTTCTGTAAGTACCCTACTTACGACAAAGAAATGTACTCCATTGTGCAAGCCTTCTGCCAGTGGAGACACTACATTCTTGGGAAAGAGATAGTCATCCACACTAATCATAAGCCATTGTATTTCATGCAAACATAAGGAAAATTGTAGAATGACCGCCATCAAAACTGGTCCACATACTTGCAACAATTCCACCTCAACATCAATTATAAAACAGGAAGCACCACTCACTTCATTTATAGCCTTAGAAGACCGCCAGTTGCAACACTCACCACAGTGCTAGAATCTCACAACCATGAGACCTATGGATAGACCCAACTCTATGAGACATACCTGGACTTCGCCACCACCTACCAAATGTTGGGGGAAAACACAGTTGTCGATAATTCCCATCTTTAGGATGGGTTGTTGTGTCATTTGGTCCATATCTATGTTCCATCAAGTGAGTGAGCGAAGATGATCTAGGAATACCACTATAGTCAGGTGGTAGGACACTTCAGCGTCGAAAATACAGTGGTGATGCTACAAAAACATTTCTAATGGCTGAAAATTCGAAAGGAAGTCAGGAAGTATATCAGTTCCTGCACTACCTGCATGATTGCCAAACTAACCACTAAGAAACAGGGCCTGTACACCCCTCTTCCTACTCCTGACAGGCCATGGAAATCCATCTGAATGGACTACATGTGAGGCCTCCCATCCATCGAGCGCGGAAACAACTGTGTTTTTGTGGCTGTTGATCGCTTTTCTAAGATGGCTATTTCAGTTTCCTGCAAGAATAACATCACAGTAGAGGCCACTACCAAGGTTTTCTTTGAACGAGTCTATGTACATTTTCGAATCCCACAAACCATTGTCTCGGATCGGGACAGTCAATTTCTCAGCACATTATGGTCGAGCCTCTGGTCACTACTGGACACCAAGCTCAACAAATCCACGACCTTCCACCCTCAGACAAATGGCCAAATCGAGGTCATAAATTGAATGATTATGCATATCCTTCGCATGTATAATTCACAGCACCCTGGCACATGGGATGAGAGCCTTCCCTATTTCCATCATTGCTACAACCAAGCCCTACATATCTCAACCGACCACAGCCCCCTTCAGGTGGGGTTGGGATTCCAACCATAGGGTCCCATAGATGTTGCACTTCCCCTTGCGGTCAACTTGACTGGCTCATATCCTACTCCAAATGAAACTGACAAAGCCACTCGGTTCATTGAGTGGATCCATCACATCCTCCAACAGGTTCAGGATATCCTACATAAGTCCAATGACAAGTACAAACAGCGCCATGATTAACATTGGGTGCCACATAAGTTTCAGGTGGGCAACAAAGTTTGCTTGCACTTGCATAAAGAACGCGTTACAAGACCCCATCAAAAGCTTTTACCACTCCGTTATGGATTGTACACCATCACCACGGCCATGGGGGATAATACTTTTCATCTCAACATTCCTCCTTTCCTTCGTCTACACCCACTGCTCAATGTGGATCTCCTTCGCCTTTATTTCCCACCATTATTGCACACCTCAGATGTAGCAGAACAACTGACACCAATAGACCTCAACCCCAAATGCATACAAAAAGCATCCAATGATCAGATTGTGGGCAAATAGATAAAGGGCACTCGACAACAAACAATCCATCTTTATCGAGTCATCAAAGCAGGGCAGCTCCTACACCAAGGCAAGTAGCTCACCAGGGAACAAATTCAACAGAAATTTCCTCATCTAATGGGGGACCTCAACGCAATGGAGAAAATTGATTCCTAAGGAGGGAGGATTGATATAGGTGGATATCGGTGGCCTCCCACCTTTTCCAACTGGCTCAAAACAGTTTTCTGACAATTTTGGCAATTTACTATTTTTAGTAGTTTTAACTCTCGGGGCCATTTTGAGGGCCTAAATGAAGGTTTTTCGAGATTTAGCTTCTCAATGATAGTCAAAGGTATGATTTATCCCCGAAAAATTAATCTCCTCAATGATTCCTTTCAAACGGACTATCATACGCCTAAAATGGAGAACGTATGCAAAAGTTACGACCCCAGGAAGTTAATGTACTAACTTACCTAAACGGTGCGCACATGACTTTTGGCACTTCATCTTCTAGGGTTAGTTTTTTGGATTTCTAGGGTTTTTCGCATTCCTCTTTATTGTAAAATGGCCTTGAGAGCCTCATTGTAATCATGTTCTTGTGAATGAGCTCAGTCGTCACATCTCTTCTCAGAGATAAGTTGCCACCATTCCAAGAAGCTTGTTTCCGTTCCATTTTACAGTTTCATCTTATTTCCTTATTGAATAGAAAACCAGTTTTACTGTATCTCTATTATTTTGTGTTAAGTACCTATTAATAATCTGTATTCATTTTGTTCCACTCATAAAATCTGGATCAGTGGAATCCAAGTGGTCTTCTCCTTGTCATCTTAATGCATGTCCCCAACGAGGTCAGAGTACAAAGAGTTTTGGTATCGATCTTGTTTCTCTTGAGGAAAAAGTCTCTTGGATGCCCAAGAGACCTCTCATGGCAGGAGAAAATAAATATGGTGGGATAGGAGATCCTTTCAAACTGTTGATTGAGGAATCCCTCACTCAACAAAGGAACCAGATGATGGATAGTTTCGCACAAATCCTTCGGCGGCTACCAATAGGCAATTTATCTTCTTTGAGCGGAGGTGACTCTCCCTTAAAGGTACAAATAAACTTCAATATTCCTATATTTGAAGGTCATATAGACGCAGATGTTGTAGATAAGTGGTTGAATCTACTAGAAGGGTATTTTTTTGTCCATAACTTTTCAAATAGAGAAAATATTACTTTTACGCTCCACAAAGTCGTTCCCCATGATAAAGATTGGTGGGAAACCTTCTGTGAGAAAAAGGAAATATAGGAACCCTCATTATATACAGTCACGATCACCTGGGAATCCTTCAGGGATTCTATTAAGGAACAATACTACCCTGTCGGAAGTTATGATGATTTGTATACCAAATGGACCACACTACAGCAAGAAAGAGACCAAGCAGTGCCATATTTCACAAATATCTTCCATACCTTGCACACCAATATGGCTTGATGCTCGCTCAACCCTAAATGTATCTGCCAAAAGTGTCGCATTCCCAAGTATGGAAAATGTTCCCTAGATGATTCCTCCGTCGGAATTTGGCAAGGAACCAGGAAAACGATGCGACTTTCCTTCCTGTCAAATGGGTGGGAGGGAAATCTCAGAATTCTCCCTAGATGGGACAAGTCGATCTCTAAACCTCCTCAGAAGTTGCTTCCTCCCTATGGATGAATGTTCCCTTGCTTCTAAACACTGAGTAACTACTGCTGAAGGATGATGGAAGACTTGTGTGATCTTCTTGGTGACTAGGGTGTGTCTCACAACACCGAAATCAACCAACTGGTGTCTTCCTCCTAGAATCCACTAAACTATCTCTCTTGAGATGTGCCTCTCTCCTCAATGACAAGTCATAATCTACATAATGATGAATTAGGTCGCTGACCCTTCCTTTATAGATTTCCAAAACCCTAAATCACTATTGAAACCCTAATTCATTATTGACTTTCAAAACCCTAAATCACTGCTAAAACCCTAATTCATTGTTGACTTCTATTTTTAGCTCATAATGACTTAAAAGTGCTTTTAACCCTTTTTAGCTCAATGTCACTTTATGAATATAACACCTGTGACTAGAGTGACCTATAGTAACCCTGTTTACCCCTTTTTTGGCCCTGGCTATAGTCTAACGGGGTGGTTTAGACCATTAGGCCTCATCTCTGGAGCTCCTATTTGGAAAGGGGCATTACATGGGATGAGAGTCTTCCCTATGTACAACACAGCTACAAACGAACCCTACATAGCTCAACCAGCCACATCCCCTTTCAGGTGGGGTTGGGATTCCAACCATTGGGTCCCATAGATGTTGCACTTCCCCTTGTGGTCACCTCGACCAAATCATATCCTGTTCCAAATGAAGATGACAAAGACACCTGGTTCATTGAGTGGATCCATCACATCTGCCAATAGGTTCAAGATATTCTACATAAGTCCAATGATAAGTACAAACAACGCCATGATCAACATCGAGTGCCACATAATTTTCAGGTTGGCGACAAAGTTTGGTTGCACTTGCAGAAAGAATGCCTTAGAGGACCCCATTGGAAGCTTTTCCCACTCTGCTATGGGTCATCAACCATCACCAAGTCCATGGAGGATAATTCTTTTTAGCTCAACAATCCTCCTTTCCTTGGTCTACACCCAATGTTCAATGTGGATATCCTTCACCCTTATTTCTCACCATTATTGGACACCTCAAAAGTAGCAGAACAACTGACACCAACAGAGCTCAACCCCAACTGCATAAAAAATTCATCCAATGATCATATTTTGGACACACATATCAAGGGCACATGTGATCCGGATTTATGTAGGAACACAATGAAATACAGAAATACACATAAACGCAGAGATGCAGCGGAAATAAGACTTTATTTCATTAATCACAAATGACTGAAATATGCTTACATGCTTGCAGACAGAATGGAAAATAAACTAGGCATTGTTGGTATCTTATCTACGAGAAGAGATATTATGCACTACCATCGTGAAGATGATTACAATGAGGCTCTAGAGGCCTTTTTTTTACAATAGAAGAGAATGCGAAAATTCATAAACATCCAAAAACCTAACCCTGGAGATGGAGAGCGCCAAAGTCATGTGGGCCCCCGTTTGGGTAAAGTTAGTACATCAACTTCAGGGGTCGTAACTTTTTCATCTCCGTTTAAGTGATAATGATAGCTTCGTTGGAAAGGTATCGTCAGGAAGATTCATTTTGGGGCCTCAGTCATGCCTTCAGCTATCATTTAGAACCTCTATCTCAAAAACCTTCATTTAGGCCCTCAAAATGGCCCAGGAAGTTAAAACACCTTTAAAAATAGTAAATTGCCAAAATTGCGAGCTTGTTTGAGGCTAATTAGGAAAAGATTGGGTGGCCACCAATATCCACCTGGATCAATCCTCCCCTCCCTTAGGAAGCAATGGTCCCCATTCGTTGAGTTCCTCCATGAGATGAGGGAAACTTCTGCTGAACTTGGCCATGGGTGATCCACTTTCCTTAGTGCAAGAGTTGCCCCACTTTGACCTTCGATATAAGCGGTATCCTTTGTTTTAGTTGTGCTTGATACTGTGTATCCATGATCTGATTATTTTTGGCTTGTTCCATGCAATCTGATTTTAACTCTGTTGGTGTGAGTTGTTACGCCATGGATGTGTCCTAGTGGGAGGGTGGGAAATAAGGGCGAAGGATTTCCACGTTGAACACTAGGTGCGGACCAAGGAATGGTGGAGTGCTAAGCTCAAAGGAATTTTCACCTACATTGGTGAGAGTGTGGCCCATGTCAAGTGACGAAGCTTGCGGTGGGGTCCAGTGGCGTTCCCTTTTGCAAAATGCGATACACACTGTGCCCACTTGGAAGTTGTGTGGCACCGATGTTGATCATGTCGTTGCTTGTACTTAGCATTGTAGCTCTATCAAGATATCATGAACTTGTTGGCGGATGTGTTGAATGCTCAATGAATTTGTTTTCCTTATACGCCTCAGACTGGACATCTTGTTGAGAATCTTCTTGAGTAGCCACAAATGGCATGGCTATGTCAATGGGACATAGTGCATGGAATCCCAAACCCACTTGAAAAGGGTTGTGACCAAAAGAGTTATGGAGGGATTTGTTGTAACTATGTTAAACATAGGGGAGGCTCTCATCCCATGCGTGGATGCTTTGAATTGTAAATGCACAGAATGTACAATCATCGATTGGCGACCTGTCGGCCATCAGTTTTCGGATGGAAAGATGTGGACTTAGTGAGCTTGGTGTCCAACATTGACCCGGCTGGACCAAAATGTCTTGAGGAACCCTCTTGTCCGTCTGAGATGATATATTGTAGGATCCCAAAAGTGTACCCTTTCGTTCAAAGAAAGAGAGTTTGCCGGTGGCTTACTGGCTGTGATATTCTTCTGCGAGGCCATCATAATGGACATCTTAAGTCGGTCAGCAACCACAAAAACAGAGTCATTACCATGCTTAGTAGAACGAATCCCGGAGCATGTAATCCCATAGAGATGGATTCCCAAGATTGAATAGGGGTAGGAAATGGAGTATATAAGCCTGTGTTTTTGTGGTCGTTTTGGAAATGGCGCAAGCAATGCAGAACTTGATGTACTACATACTTGTGAGGTTCGATAGCCGGTACCTTTCTTGATGCATACGGTTTTCGACCAGAAATGACCCGTGACTTCGGCGTATGATGCGCCTCCCAAATCATCTTGTACGCTACAACTTGAAGGGAACACAAAGGTGTCCCAAGTGACAAAGCGAGGGCATCTTGGAGGTGAAATTGGGAACTTCTTACCCTCCAAATGTATTGTATGTGTGGCCGAATTACGGATCACTTGTGTAGAGAAGCTGACAACCCGGAAGTCTCATGCCCACAGAGTTGAGCCGCGATTGGTTGGCGCCACACGATGGAGTGTGGTCAGATGAGGTAGGCTGCAACATTATTGGTGTTTCCCTTTTTTGTACTTAATGTTCAAAAAAAGCATTTAGGTGTATTGGACCACTTAAATTGGCGATGGATTCATAGCTTCCCTTATGCATGAGCTGAGAGTGGGTGGAGTACGTGTGGATGGTACATTTCCTTTCCCAAAATGTAATGCTTCCATTGTCGACAAGCACAGCACAATGGAATACATTTCTTTGTCATAAGTGGGATACTTCGGTATGGAAAGTGTCTCACTATGATATGTAACGGATACCCATGTTGAGTAAGAATGCCCCAATAGCATAGTCAAAGACATATATAT
Organism: Picea sitchensis; assembly: GCA_010110895.2. Classification (NCBI taxonomy): domain Eukaryota; kingdom Viridiplantae; phylum Streptophyta; class Pinopsida; order Pinales; family Pinaceae; genus Picea; species Picea sitchensis. The sequence continues at coordinate 38,676 of SNQJ01S0055082.1, read as the reverse complement.
CAATCTCGAATGGTTTTTACAGATCAAGCTAGGAGAGTATTGGAGCGGTAGGCGATGTTTCCAACTCCTGAGGCAGCTTTGATTTGAGATTCGGACCAAAGAGATTTTTCTTTTAGCTCCTCCCTTGGTGACTTGACTCAAGGGGCCAAGTGATATGAGAGAATCCCAACAAACTGCGGTAGAAATTGTAGGCTAAAAAGCTACTGAGCTCTGTTGGGGTGGTTGGGGTTGGATAATCCCGAGATGACTTGGATCTTTCTTTGGATCCACGTACTTCAGCTCATCAATGTATCCAGATCTTGAACACAGGTTATGCCAAAGTTGCATTTCTCCAAATTGGCACACAACGTATTCTTGCTTGATTGGAGGACCTATGGGATATGGTGGAGGTGCTCTTCCCAAGTCCGGCTAAAGATCAGAATGTCATCCAAATTACACCACTACAAATGAGTTGGTGAATGGTGCAGGATGTCATCCATTAGTAGCCTCATGAAGGGATTCGCGAGGGCGATTAAGTCAACCGAAGACATGATGACCAACCATTGAAAAGACCCTCATGGATTTGATGCAGTCTTCCACACATCGGAAGGTTCAATTGGTACCTGGTAATACCCAGAATTCAAGTCGATCTTGGCACAATCATTTGCCCCTTGGGTTGGTCCGGAAGGTCATCAATCCATGGGATCGAGATTTCTATCCGAGCAGTGATCTTGTTCGATTGCCGAATGTATTAAAGTCTCAAGTCCCATCCTTCATACGCAAGACAATCGGGCTCCCGAGGCTGATGGTTCAGTAGGATGATGTGACTTTTCTGCAATAGCTCCTGAATCGCCTCTTGATTTCGTCATTCTCTAGGACGGCGTCGGTAGATGGGTCCATTGGGTGGCGGTGCACGGGGTCGGATCGGTGGGGTGCTTGACTTTGTAGGTGTAGAGGCACCCACAGTAGGGAAAGTGAAGATGTCCTCGCCTCCACGACCTTATCCATGTGTTGTTTTTCGTGCAGTGGGGCCTTAATGGAGTTCATGTACCAGTTTCAGCTTTCCACGAGGCGGAGATCATCAAGGAGAAACAAATTTCTGGTTTGGAAATGAGCTTCTGCATTGTTTTTGCGGTAACAAAGAGATGGTGGTAGGTGGTGCTATCTCCCGTATCCTGTACAAATTATTTTAAGTGATATGTATGCAGGGCTAGACTCATACACATCCTTCGGCTTCCACAAGTATGGTTGGCCCTAATAATTACATCGAGAGACATCAAGAGAACAGCGATCACATAATACCTCATCGGTGAAGGGGTAGATGATGTAGGGAATGACATTGTCCCGTGGCGAAAGGTCAGATCGCGGTGCAACCACTAGATGGTGTATGGTTGTGGGTGTCTTGTGGTCAACAATCCCAACCACTTCACGACCTCTACCGAGATAAGTTATTACGGCTCCCACTATCGACAATGAGCGCAATGGGAACCCTTTACCCACATCTTGGAATGGAAGAGGCGCTCCACCTCCTACGGATCTTTTGGTTCCTTCTTCTAAATATTCATGGTGGAAACAATGGCGTTGGGCTCGCATCGATAATCTTCTTCCCACTATCATTCCCCTTGACAGGTTCTGATTGGTGAACGTACATCCGATTTAGAGGCCTTCAACTCGGCTACCGGTGGCTGCTTGGCAGAGCACTCACTTGTGTTGTGGGTGGAGCTCTTATGGAACTCACCACTTCCCCATGTCCTTTGGCTTCGTGGTGTTGTTACGGGCTACCCATGCCCAGCGGTCCTTTGTTTTCGCGGTTTGGGTGTACCTTTCACGTTAGCTTCTGATTTGCAGGACCAAAGTCTAGCTTCTTCATTTGAACTACGCTCAATCTTGGCAGTATAATGGTATGCCACACCAAGTGAGGAGATGTCGAGGAACTCTCTTTCCTCCTGAATGTATCTGTCTGAGACAAGCAAGCCGGTACTTTAACACCAAATGTTTCTGCGAATCTTTGATACCCAACTTTATGCGTGGGAATTTATGAAGCAGATTCGTAATCTCATGCACATCTGGTCCCTTCTTTATAAGGTAGTCCATGTATTTGTCCTTATAGCTCCCACGGGATAATATTGTTCCTTGATGGCATCTTTCAGGAAAATTCCAAATTAGGTTGTTGGGAACAAAGAGGGTTCTCCTAAACCCTCTTACTCAGTAGGTTTCCCACCGGTCCAACTTGACATGGAAGGCTTTGAAGTCGCGAAAATAATCTTTTCTCGATCGGAAACTCAGGCAAGTATCAACTAAGTTAACCATTTATCTACGACATTTGAATCTATTTGGCCATCAAATATAGGAATGTGTTTACTTGTACCTTAAAAGGTGGCGCCTCCAGAGTGGCTTCCGGATGTCGATGCATGATTCGAGGAATCCGTTAAGGAATCTGGGCAAAGTTGTCCATCGTAGCGTTCCTTTGTTTCTCGAGGCCTCCTCGAGAGAAAAATTTTAATGGGATCTCCTGCTCCCTCATCTTTCTTTTCTTCCCCATAGGTGCGTCGGGGATTTCTTGAGGCTGATGATCTTGCAAAGGTTCCAACGGTCGAGCCCTAATATATACCCGATCTTGTTGTTGGGGACATGCAAGAAGGTCGAATGAAGCGGTAAGCTCTGATGCCAGTCAAATTTATGTAGGAACACAATGAAATCACAATACACATAAGCGTAGAGATCTGCGGCGAATAAGACTTTATTTCATTGTCACAAATGGTGAAATATGCTTACAGACCGAATGGAAATAAACTACCTAAAAGTGGTAGCTTATCTACGAGAAGAGATGTATACGCTACTACATCCGTGAAGATGATTACAATGAGGCTCTAGAGGCATTTTACAATAAAAAGGAATGCCAAAACATGAAACATCCAAAAACCTAACCCTAGGATGAAGCGCCAAAAGGTCATGTAGATTTACGTTTGGAGTAAGTTAGTACATCAACTTCAGGGGTCGTAACATGCGATCAGGATTTTAGAAGCGATGTGATAGATCGTTGGAAGGTATCATCGAGGAGATTCATTTTGGGAGACCTCAATTATGCCTTTGGATATCATTGAGAACCTCGATCTCAAGGAAAACCTTCATTTAGGCCCTCAAAATGGCCCTAGGAGTTAAAACACACATAAAAATAGTAAATTGCCAAATTGCCAAAAAAAACTGTTTTAAGCCAACTGGACAAGGTGGGTGGCCGCAATCACTTGTATCAACATGACAAGGTGGGTGGCCACCAATATCCACTTGTATCAACATGATAGCAAAGGATCCAGCTTTATCAATTAATCAAAGCAGGGCAACTCCTGCACCAAGGCAAGTGGCTCACCCGAGGCCAAATTCAACAGAAACTTCCTCATCTAATGGGGGAATCAATGAAATGGATACCATTGCTTCCTAAGGAGGGAGGATTGGTCTAGGTGGATATTAGTGGCCACCCACCTTTTCCAACTGNTTGAGGGCCTAAATGAAGTTTTTTCAAGATAGATATTCTCAATGATAGTCAAAGGAATGATTGAGCCCCCAAAATGAATCTCCTTTATGATACCTTTCCAATGGGCTATCATATGCCTAAAACAGAGATCATATGCAAAAGTTACGACCCCGGGAAGTTAATGTACTAACTTATCCAAACGAGGTGCACATGACTTTTGGTGCTTCATCTCCCAGGGCTAGGTTTTTGGATGTCTATGGTTTTTGGAACTCTTGTTTATTGTAAAAAGGCCTTCAGAGCCTCATTTTAATCATCTTCTTGTTAATGAGCACAGTCGTCAAATCTCTTCTCAGAGATAAGCTGCCACCATTCTAGCAAGCTTGTTTCTGCTGCATTTTACGGTTTCAACTTATTTCCTTATTGAATAGAAAACTAGTTTTACAATATATCTGTTATTTTGTGTTAAGTACCTGTTAATAATCTGTATTCATTTCATTCTGCTCATAAAATATGGATCATTGCCATGGAGGAATGATTGATCACAACACTAGAAGAGTGTTTCTCTCATTTCTTATTATTGTATTTCTTACTTTTTACCATTGTTTCAGGAAGGTCACAAGTGATAGCTCTAAAGGATCTATTGTGACATTTTTTCTGGTTACTGTATTTATTGTTATTATAAAGAGTATTATCCTTTTCTATTTTTTCTCCCTTGTTGTTCTTGTTCCAAGCAGGTTACATGAGATAACCCTAAGGGAGTTATAGTGACGGTTGCAGGAGACAACATATTATATGAGACATGGAGTAGACTATCCAAGTTGTATACATGAACGTATACATCTATGTACCGAAGAAGAAGAAGAATAAACTACTTTTTCTAGATATAAAATATCTCATATGGAGACATATCATGAGGAGCAGAAGGCTCCAAAGATGGCCGAACAAATCCCTTTGGTGTAGTTAATCACTCTTCAGATCATCAAGAAGAGTTATTAGAGCTAGAAGGGTCTATCAAGAAACATTACAGTAACCAGGAAGAGATCAATATGGTCCTGTGATACTTTGCAGGAGGAAAAAATCCATATAGCATTAACAAACCATATCATGAGAAGCAGATGGATCCATCAATGGTGAGGTAGGTGGCCCCACCAAGTACTAGCTCAGAAGGAGCTAGAGTTCAGGGGGAGTCAACCCTCATGATCCAGTAAGGAGGAGAAGCCTCCCTGGGACCATTCATAGAGATGCATAAGCATGATTTTTTCCCAGAGAATTCTCCCAGAAAGAGGGAGAAAACTATGACGAGACACTTGCTCCAGTAATCAGAAAAGTATATATAGAACTAATATGATTCATTAAAAGAAGCTGACACATTATGGGATTCAGAGGGAGAAGGTATGACAATCCATGTATTTGAGATTGAGTTATATCCAGTGCCATTTGGTGTAGTACATGAGTTGGGCCATTGAGACATGACTACAACAAATAGAGTTACCTCCATTAAAGAAGAAGAGCTACTTTCAATATTAGTTATTGATCCACTCTCAGTTTCAAATGAAATTTTTTTCGTGATAGAGTAGAGGAGATACTCTTAGAATGAAAAATTTGCAATGAGAATGGAGCAACCATTCTCAGATTTATAAATAGCAATTGCAGGTGTAGAGTCTCGGTTCCAAAAAGAGCAGTTGTAGAAAAAGTAGAGGACATACTCTCGGGAAGTGAAACAAATAGTGCTTTGTAGAAAGCACATAGAACCAACACATGATTATGAAGATTGAGTTGTAGTTGAGAAATTTTACCAGGTTGGTACAATGTGATGTGAAGATTTGGTTTCAAATATAGGAAGACTCATGTCTGGAAGTTGAAGCAAGCTCCAAGAGCCTGGTATGGCAGGATTGATAGTTTTCTAATGAGCTTGGGCTTTACCAAGAGTAAATTTGATCCCAAACTTTACTTCAAGATTAATAATGATGGGCCAATTATATTTTTTCTATATGTGAATGACTTATTATTGATAGATGAAAATAATCTCATCACAGATTGTAAGAAGAAGCTTGTTGCTGAATTTGAAATGAAGGACCTAGGCCCGATGCACTACTTCTTAGGTCTTGAAGTATGACAGAGACTAGAAGATATTTTTCTTAATCAAGGAAAGTATGTTGTGGAAATTCTGAAGAGATTCAACATGATGGAATGTAGAGCCATATCCACTCCTATGGAGATGAATCTGAATTTATTGGTTGATACTTCGTCAGAAATAGTTGATGTTACTCTATACAAACATATGATTGGTTCGTTCTTGTATCTGACAAACACCAGACTAGATATATGCTTTGTTGTGAATACCTTGATTCAGTATCTGGTGGAGTCCATATGTGTTCACCTTGTAGTTGCAAAGCATGTGATGAGATACCTTAAGGGTACGTTGGATTATGGCCTCTGTTATGCCGGAGATTGTGACTTTAGATTGTGTGGCTATACTGATTTAGATTGGGTTGGAAGTGCTTCAGATAGAAAAATAAATTCAGGATATTGTTTCAATTTGGGGTCAGCCATGACTTCGTGGAAAAGTAGGAAGAAATCCAGTATTACTCTTAGTACAACAAAAGTGGAGTTCATTACACCATGCTCCGCTAGTTGTGAAGCTATATGGCTTTTGAAGATGTTGGCAAGTCTATTTGACATAGAGATGGATGCTACCATGATATTTTGTGATAACTAGAGTTGCATAAATATGACAAAGAACCCAATGTTCCATGATAATACGAAGCGCATTGAGATCCGATATTACTACATTCGTGACATGGTACAAAAGGGAGCTGTGAAGCTCCAATATGTTGGCACAGATGAGCAGGTTGTAGATGTGTTGACTAATCCTCTGACTAGTGTGAAGTTTGAGTACTTCTGAGACAAGCTTGGTGTAGTTCGAAAGGACCTCCCTCGAAAGGGGGAGTGATGCTGATGATACTATGGTATTCTGGCCAACAACGGGTAACTTAATTATGATTTTATATCCTAGGGGACTAATCATCTCTAGGAAGATCCTAAAGGTCCGGTAAGGATGGTTTATCAGAGTACCTATGCATGTATATGTTATTTGTGGTCAATAGTGGTATCTCAGTTAGGATTCTATATCTTAGGGAATATTATGATTCCTGGGAAGATCCTGAAGGTACGATAAGGATGGTCTGTCAGAGTACCACATATGTTTTTGTTAATGCACCTGCCTCATTATGTTTCCACATATAGATGTTGATGTTCTAGCTTCATGTTGTTGATTTTGTTATTCCATCTTCGTGTTGTTGATGTTGTTGCTCCAACTTCGTGTTGTTGATGTTTTTTTTCTAGCTTCGTGATGTTGATGTTGATTTTCCAACTTTGTGCTATTGATGTTGATGTTCCAACTTCGTGTTGTTGATGTTGTTGTTCCAGCTTCGTGTTGTTGATGTTGATGTTCTAGCTTCATGTTGTTGATGTTTATGTTTCAACTTCATGCTATTGATGATGATGATGCTACTCTAGCTCCACGCTACAAATGATGATGATGTTAAGTTTCTATTAATGTTGATGATGAGAAAAACTTTTGATGACCTATAGATATGACCGATAGTTTTCCTGATGATGATGATGATGTCCCCTCCTCTTGATGATGTATTGAGTCCAGACAGTTGTTATTAATGTTGTTAGTAGAATACCTTATTTGTTAAGGGGGAGTGTTGAAATATTTTAACTTCAAAGAATATTCTACCTCAGAGAGAGTTGAATAATATTATTATATTATATTTAATTAGGCCCTATTCTTCCCTAGAAAAAGGGGACCCTATTGTGCCTTGACATTTAAATGTAAATTAAGAGGGTAAAGTGATAGGTTGGCCCAGACCTAATTATAGGTTGGCCATACCACTATTTATAAGAGAGGCCAATGCCTCATTTGGACATACTCACCATCTAGCTCTACAGTGCACAAGCCTTGGAGGAGAACCTACTGCAACTAGGGGTGACGTCAAGGAGGGTTTTTGTCTATCTCTTGGTATTTCTTGGTTAAGTGGTGCACTACTCTTCCTAGTGAAGGAGTAGAGGAGGATCTTATGTTCAGTCTTTGGTCTATCTATATTTAGGAAGTTTTTGCTGGGTTTTCTCCCCCATGAGGGTTTCCCAGGATAATCTGTGTGTCTCTATTGTTTCTATGATTACGTCTCTTTCATTTATCTTATTTATGCAACTAATGTGCTAAATGATTATAATAATAAAGAAGAATCGTAATTGTTATCTATATAAGAAAAAACTTCAACAAATTCTATTTAAGAAGTTCCTTGGAGAGTGGAGTGAGGATTCTTCCCCAATAAGCTAGGTGGTCTATGACAAGTTCTCTGCAATGTCTTTTGGCATCAAGGCTTCAAACAATGAAAAAATGGATGTACCACATCACGTCCAAGGTGTTTTTAGAAAGAGTGTCTCTACCTTCTGTGTTCTTGGGGTCTTCCATAGGAAAATCAGAGATAGAGAGATCATTTTTTTTCTTACCTTTGATAATTGCCTAGACCTCCTCATCCAAATTGAATACCTTAGATAAGTTAGCCTCAAAGTGTGAGTGGGAAAAGGCTAAGAGATTCTACTTGTCGCAATTTTTAAAGACAATAAGGATGGTTATTTCAAAGGCGCCATCATTTGCCTCTTCATAAGTGTAGTCTTCACTATTTCGGATGAAAGGATCTGAGTTGTGCTTCCTTCATTGTCTAACTACTCTACATGTGCCAATGACTCTACCTACTTTGGGGGGACTTTGAGTTCTTCTCTCATCAATATTTTATGGATTCTTAGTGCCTTTATCCTGTATATTTTAGGCATTTTGCAGCTTTGGGTGATATGGTGATGTATAGGCCTAATAATCTCAAGAACAAAAATCTAGAAATGTGACCTAAAAACCAAGATTGTCATTGAAGTTAGCTTGAATACTTGTAAGCCAAATATTTCCATGATGAGGGACAATCTACCAATGATCCTAAGGATATGAAAACCATGGATAAAGCATAATTACAATGCTAGGAACCATTGCTTCCATTTTTAGGAGGTTTGTTCATTCATCCTCAAAAGGATTGGGGGGCATAATACCATCAATTCCCTAAAGGATCAACCCAAAGTGGTTGTCACTACCTATATTTTCCACCCTAGGTGGAGACCTATGAGGGTCATATATGTCGTCGATGGAGATGACCTCATCCAAGCATGTCATTCTCTCTCTAGGAAATACACCACGTTTGGTATTATTACCTTTAGGGATCTAGATTTCCAGCTAAATTCTTTAAGAAACCAGTAGGCCCTCCAACTACAAGTAAGATGACCCAAAAGGTTAGCATTTATACATTTATATTTATTTCATTTTAAGTGCATCCAAATCTATGTTTTTCTAAACCATGGGAATTGTTAACTCATTAGAATTATCTTGGATAGGTCTGGAATCAAACCAACTAGATACCACTAAAATCAAAGAGTATATCCAAGAGCCCACAAGCCATATATACCAATGAATTGTGACTTAGCAAGGGTTGAGTCATCTCGAGGCACACCACAATGAACCTCTATCCATGTGGCATCTATCCTTCTAACCTTATCACAACTAGCTAGAGTCTCATTGGAGATTTAAACCCTAGTAGGAAGAGTGCAAGAACTACCAAACCAACCATCTGATCAAACCACCTCAACCCATGCCCAAATCTATGTTACACAAATTCGCGACTAAAAATAAAAGAACATCTCTTAAAAAAAAAAACAATTCAAATTCTTTTGAATACTTTATGTTTAATTTTTAAAAATCCCCAAAAAGAAAGAGAGGGTGAGGTTCTCCTCCAAAACCCTCATTCTTTATTTATCTCAAAGTGATCTAATTAAAATAGTAACTCAATGTCTTCTTTTTACTATTTCATGTTCAATAGTGAAAAGAGAAATCATTAAAAATGTATATACATTTCTCCTCCATATTTAGAAATGTTATTAAATAAATTTTTGAATATAGTATATATAAGTACTGGTTTAATTTCTTAAGTTTTTGGAGCTCAGAGTTTTAAATATTAACTTAAATTTAAATTTTGAATTTTCAAATAATAATGATAACAGTCACTGTTCATTGTTGTTTTTCTAATCAGAGTATGAATCCTGATCGTTCACAACTTTAATAAAACAATGTACATATTTTTGTCGATATTTGTTTAAAACGAAATAGCATATTACGCAATATGCATGCCTTTTAATTTTTTTTAAACTTTCTAATATATAAAACCAGGAATTGTGTTCAGAAAAGTTGGACTTCGAACAAGTCTACTCCAGGAGAAGCGTATGCCATTTCCAGACGAAGTATGGCCTAATTACATCACAGAGTGCAATGATATGCCACGATGGCAGGTAACAACAAATCCTACATATTTTTTTATTTAGATAGTATTTGATTTTAATATTTATATATAGAATTAGTGTTTTTCATGATTTGTGAGATTAGTTTGTGGTTGAGAAGTCTTGATTCAGGATAGTATTATATTAAATCTAATCATATCAATTTTTAATATTGTTGATTTTTTTAATAAAAAGTTAAATTATAATTAAAATAGTATTTGGTTTGATATAAGGTTAAATGTTAGTTGAAAGTAGATAGCTTCATTTTTATAATTTCAATTATGATAATAAAAGAAATAGGTTTTTTTTTAAATATTATCTAAGTTGAAATTAATTTTTTTTATTGTATAATATACTTAAAAATACATCTAAATGATGAAAACTTTATCTTCTTTGAATGTAAGGAAACAAGCTATACCTAAAAACATTTAACAAAAAACATTTAACAAAAGTGAAAATTATACTCTCCTTACATAATATTAATAAGCTTTAAATATTTAAATTTAACTCATTCCTTAAATCTTGGCCTACAACTTCGGCAAAAAGTTGATGGGTATATTGCTAGCTAGTATAAAAGCTTCTCTTCACTGAAGAGAGTAAAAGTTTGCCTCACATAAAGCCTAAAAGCATATATATATATATA
>SNQJ01S0055082.1:13950-28188 GCA_010110895.2 Picea sitchensis | reverse complement strand
CCCCCTCCCTACAACTACAAGCCTCCTTACTACTACACTACACCGTCTCCCCCTCCCTATAACTACAAGCCTCCTTACTACTACTCTACACCGTCTCCCCCTCCCTACAACTACAAGCCTCCTTACTACTCTACACCGTCTCCCCCTCCCTACGACTACAAGCCTCCTTACTACTACACTACACCGTCTCCCCCTCCCTACAACTACAAGCCTCCTTACTACTCTACACCGTCTCCTCCTCCCTACGACTACAAGCCTCCTTACTACTACACCACACCATCTCCTCCTCCCTACTACTACAAGCCTCCTTACTACTACTCTACACCGTCTCCCCCTCCCTACTACTACAAGCCTCCTTACTACTACACTACACCGTCTCCCCCTCCCTATTCCTACAAATCTCCACCATATTAGATCCACCTCCTCTGTAACTACACCTCTTCCATGATCAGATGGAATGGAAAAGGTAAGTTTTCTGTTCTCTGTGTTTTGCTTATAAAACGTTTTCTGTTATTCAAGTCTCCAGCTTTTCCATTCCTCTTGCTCTGGTTTTCTCCATAGCTGTAAATCTTATCAAGTACAGATTCATATTCTGTGTATAGATCATGACTATTAACGTGGGTATTTGAAACGTTGATGTTTTTTGTGCAGAACAGCTGGCGCTCGGCACAGACTATGATCTCATTCTCATCATCGCTTTGGCATCAGAATTCAGTCCAGTAAATAAAATGACCGCTCTGCGTGTGTGAAATTGTAGTGTGTACTTCGAATAGACAATTGGTTCGATATTGATTGCCCTGCGATCACAATCACTGTTCTGTAGATTGTAATGTTTATGCGCCTTAATGAATACAGTAAAGAAAACCGCAGTGAAATAAAAAAGCTATGGTGTAACAGCATCAGAGCAGTACTACATCCACGTTTTGTATTCTTCTTAAATGATATGGCAATGAATAAAATGTGGTGCATTCCACGATAATTTTAAGGCTTAAACTCCTCTGGAACTTTATTTGATACTCTTTAAGGTTTAAACTTTTCCATGTTAAATTTGCCCAACTTCTTAGAATCATTGGGAGTGAAGGTCTGATTTGAATGACAGAATTATAAATGATATGAATAATTTATTTATTAAAAAAATTAATTATTAAAATATTTTATAAAAAGTATAAACATAAATATTTGGGTTAGATAAGTAATGGAATTTAAATTGAATTTTTATAAATTATTTATTAAAAATTTTAATTATTAAATTTTTTTTAATTTTATCATTTTATCATTTATATTTTTTAATAATTTATATTATTTTATATTTTATATTTCATCATTTCTTAAATACCTTTTTAAATGAAAAATACTATTTTTTAAATACTATCAAGTTTATAATTTCAGCATTTTAGATTTTTTAACAAAAAAAATTATTTTAAATGATAGTGATTATGATTGCCTTAATATGTAATTACGCTGAAAGGCGTACATCTATTGACAATGGGCACATTTAATAGGTTTTTAATAGGTTTTTAGTTCTTAATACGTTTTCTATGGACGAGATTAAATATGCTTAGAATATTCTTAGTCGTCACAATAAATGAATGGCTCTGATTTCATCCATTAACTTTCGAGCTGTTATAAAGACATCCGTTTATATGTTTACTTTTTGACATTTACCTAATCGTGTTTAAAGATTACTGTGTTCACCAACTTATTGCCACGTCTACCTGTCTTACATGCTCTCTCTCCTTTAAGTAATAACCTATAGAGTAGTGACAAGTAATAACTTTCTGGTTGTTTTCAATCTATAGAAATGGTAAATCATAAATGATTTATGATTTTACTATGCCTATTTATTGACTGCAAAGGCTAGAGAAAATCTTCCAAAAGTTTTACCTTATTTTTATGTTATCTATTTTTCTCTAAAAATTATGTTACTATTGAACACTCTTCTTTAGAGCACAAAGACTCTATATTATAAAAATTTAGTTGTTGAATAATACATTGAGTGTGATTTAGAGTGTGGGTTTTTCTCTAGGAAGAGTTTTCCCCAAGATATCAAGTTTTTAATGGTTTGTTGTTCATTTCATGCTGTTATGTTTTGGTTTTTTTTTGCACATTCTTCTCTTATCAATTAGTTTAGGAAGTGTATTCCACACCTCTACTTCCTTTCATTTGGTATGAAATCCTAATCACCTTGGATCCAAGGTGCTAGGGACAAAGTTTTTTTTATCTAATCTCTGTTTGAGTGGGATCTTGTGAAAAAAGAAATATTGNNNNATTGTTGTAGGGAAATGGCAAGCACATCCAGATTAGAGATGGAAAATTTTAATGGCACTAACTTTGAGAAGTGGAATCTCGAGATGGAAGATCTATTCGTAGATCGAGATCTATGGGTTGTAGTATCTCGAAGCAAATCCATTGGTATGATAGATGAAATGTGGGCGGTGTTGGAGAGAAAGGAAAGACAACAACAACTCTTTGGAAGAAGTTGGGGGTTTATATCAAGATAAATCCTTGGTTAATAAACTTTTTCTATGAAAAAAGTTGTTTTCCTTGAGAACGAGTGACATTGATTCTATAGTTGATCATCTGAATGCATTTAATACTACTGTGACCTAGTTGTTCCCAATTTGAGTGAATCATTTTAAATACATCGGTGATTGATGAGGTCATAGATGCTTTACTCTTAGAGGAGGTGAGGGGGGAAGCTTATGAATCCACCAATGACTCATCGGTTGTTCATGGAAAATCAAAGGATAAAGGAAGGAAGAGAGAAAAGGTCGAATCCAAATCATGTGGGAGACATAAGTCTCCTGGAAAGTCTAAGGAAAACACTACCAAGAGTTGTTGGGGTAGAGGGAAGATCTCAAGAACCCAACATTGTATGAAGGAGCACGCCTAGATCAATTGCTTTAATGTACTAAATGATGTGAATAATGCCTCTCAAATAGGAAGAACCCTAGCTTGAGAGGGAGGCACACCCTGATCATCTCAATGCATTTAATACTACTCCTGACTCCTAGTTGTTCCCAGAATTTGAGTGAATCATTTTAAATACATCGGTGATTGATGAGGTCATAGATGCTTTACTCTTTAGAGGAGGTGAGGGGGAAGCTTATGAATCCACCAATGACTCATCGGTTGTGTTCGTATGGAAAATCAAAGGATAAAGGGAAGGAAGAGAGAGTGGCTCTAATCCAATCATGTAGCATATAAGTCTCCTGGAAAGTCTAAGGAAAACACTACCAAGAGTTGTTGGGGTGGAGAGAAGATCTCAAGAACCCAACACGCATGAAGGGAGCACTTAGATCAATTGCTTTACTGTACTAAATGATGTGGGAATAATGCCTCCTCTCAAACATGAAGAACCCTAGCTTGAGAGGGAGGCACACCAATCTAAAGTAAATGTCCTGGAGAGAGAGAGAGAGAGAGAGAGAGAGAGAGAGAGAGAGAGAGAGAATAAAATATATGAGGAGCCTCAAAGAAAAATGTTTTAGTCTTTATTCATACTAAAAAATTTCCTTATTTAGGTTTACAATGGATCAAGACAAGGATACATAGAACTCAATGGCTGGGAGAAAATAATAGAGAAACAAATTGACACAACTCGAGGGTTGGAAATTTACATATACCTAACAATATGCTCATACATCAAGAAAATGCAAAGTAAATATTGTTGGAAATAAAGGGAGTTCTCTCCTAAGAGCTAGACAATGTTATGGGTGTATCATCATCGAGGAATGCATGAATATGTTCCACATTAGCAAATGGGTAGTGCTCAATGAGATAGAATCCAATAGATTGGTTCCTTCAACCTCTTGGCCTCATCACCCAACTTGGAGATGGATTTTGCATTAGATTCCTATGGTTGGGTGGAAAATTTCTTATACACAACTAATTTATCTGAATATCTCTTCTTAAAAGATAAGTGGTATATCTTTGTCTATGAATTAATCTCCAATTGATGATTAGTTATTACTATGGAGAGATATGGATTTTTCATGTTATGTGTGTGATTATGCCTAATTCTAATCATGGGAATTTGACTCTCATGAACCCAATTACTCCATTCACACATATTCCATTGTTTTTTATTATTTTTCATTGTGCATGCATTTAATTAATTCTATACTTTATGGTAGACATTATTTCTTGGGATTGTGGTGAAATGGTATCTTCAAGGAAGCAGTTTAATTGTCGGTTCATAGGCTACCCATCCTGTGGTTTGGAGTGTTGGATAGGGATGCCACATGTTGGTCATGATCTATTTAACCATGAACAACATTTATTTATTTCTGAATGATTGCCACTTTGACATAGTTCTTTGATCATTCATCAAGATTCATGTCACTACCATACTTGAACATACATCTTGGTTACTTGACCATAGCCATGTACCTTCACATACATTGTGAGAAGCATGTAAACTTTATCAGTCCAATTATTCAAGTCAAAATAAAGTGAAAAATACCTTGCACTTATTGGCATGTCCAAAGTCCCCCTTCATTAACTATATTTATTGTATCCTTCTTTGGATTTGAATCCTCTTTTCAAAACCCCCAACACTCCAATGCAATTTGTTAGATTATGTTGTCACAACCACATTCATGTTCTCAAAAAAATTAACATTGATACTCATGTAATGCTACCCTCTAAACCCCCCTCTATCCAAATTGATTGAACGAATAGACCATTTGACTAAATCAATTCCTCAGTTGCATTGTGATATCTAATACACATATAACTATGTTGGACTCAATGCCTCCTTAATCACCTAACGACCCATACAAAAACATAATCTCTATTAGCCCCATGACCCTTCTCATCAACACTTCAAGTTCCTACCCCATGACCTTGTGGACTATAAATAGTATTGTAAGTTAATAAGTGGAAAAACTCAACCTCTTTCACGGGAAAATTCTTATCAAAATCTAGTAAGAACTTTGTGGAAAGTTATAGTTGACCTAATTTATGGGAACTTTGAACAAAAAAATTTAACGAAGTATTTTGACCCATTTTAAAACAACATGTATCATCAAAAAATTTAAAAATTAAATATATCAAAACAAAACTTTTTATTTTATTGAAAATATAAATTAAATTAAAAATAAAAATAAAATTTATCCACTTATCAACTTAGTTCATCAACCAAACCCTAGATTCTTCAGCAATGCTTAAATCCATTACAATGATATACTCATTAAGAGAGAAACATGTCACATGCAGGAAGTGAACCTGGGTGGGGAGCATATGATTCCTCCCAACAACCCAAGATAAACCCAATTGAGACATGTTGACTACAAGTTATCTAAACATGCTATCTTTAAAGTAGTTTAAGAGAAACCCAAAACTAAGTACAAAACATAGGTGACTTGAAAAAACTAATATTCCAAAATATAGACATTGGAAGTACATACAAGAAGATGAATACGGGTCTATATTTACAAAGTCCATAAGATAAGGAAAGTGACCTCTCAAAATTGACCCTAAATAAAGTAGAGTTAATTTGTCACTTCGTTTGACCATATTTCCAATTAGTAAAATTCTTTTAATAATATTTTTGTTGAACGAGATACATATATATTTCATTACCACTTGGATATCCTTAGAATTTGTACTAAATAGGAATCACTTAAAACATTTTAAAATACATATTTCTCTTACTAAAAATTTTGAAATGTGAACCCCATGTCCACATTTCACTAGGATGGATGGATGCTCATGGATTGTACCAATCGAATACATTACTTAGTAGGTCATATTATATGGCTTCCTCTCATGTTTTAAGAATGAAACATGCGAAGGGGGATGGAATGTACCTAAAGTTGATAAATGGAATTTTATTTATATAGGTTCTCTCTGATCAAAGGGAAGGAGAGGTTGAGCTCAATATATATAATAAGGTAGGTAAACCTAGGTTTACATATGTGAAAATGAAGTGTGAGTGACCTAAGGTGAAACCAACTCCACAAATAATGTGAGTGTCTAATAGTTGGAAAATTAAAGGGATCCAGGTAGTCCAACAATTTTGTGTGTGTGTCTTGAAATGCACAAAAGAGGTCCTACACTTAGCTAGAGGTAAGAGTAAAATTCCTAAAGAAGAGGAACCATGAATGCTAACATATAGTAGTAGAAATATCAACCTTGAGGGAAGCAATTGAGTATGTTATCTTAGTGACATTGTGTGTCATTTTTTATGGATGAGAAGGGATCCATTAGAGTTTCTCTAGGGTTGAGAGACCCTTTGCATAAAGTAGTGTGTTCATTGATATAGAAATTAATAACTATGTTGAGGTTGTGATCTAGAGATTTTGCAGAGGTTGTGTTGAACCAAGGTGTAAGGGATAGTTATGCAAGATCTAGAAACTCAAATTGTGATATAAGTTATTCATATGGATGCCTTTCTTTCTGAATTCATAAGTGAGTATCATTCTATTCATTGTGTTGTTCAACTTGGTACTCTTGGGAGTAGGGTCCATCTCATCAAACTCTACTTGCATACAACTCTTTGGGTTGTCTCCTTGAAGAGTGTGGTGATTAGTGCACAGTGGGTGTTTAACCAAATAGATGTGTGGACAATCTTTAAAAAAGGTATATCAATGTTCATGCTAGTTGGGAAATAAATTCATGGGTGTTGGAAGAAGAGTAATGAGTGGTTTTGGTTTGTTTTGTTTATTCACAAGGGTTGGACGAAGATAAATTAGGGTTAAAATATCAAACATTGTGTAGCTGTGGGAGGATTAGTCTATGTTCATAGTGAAAGAAACAATAAGTGGGTTGAGTAAGACATTAGGAAAAGAGCATTGAATCTTGACGACATGTTCTTGTTGAAAACCAACCAAAAAAGTCTTCTTACAATTGAGAGTTGAGTGGGAGGGTGAGGCTCCAAGGAACTAGATCTACAAATGTTATCTTCTTGTTGGAGAAAGCCTTCCACTTCAAGTGTTAAATTGAAGTAGGGAAATTCTAAAATCAAGAACCGACGTAGACTTAGGTGGGAGGACATGCTCCAATGAACCAGATACGGAATTCTTTTGGAAAAAAATAGATGAAATTAGGTGTCAATCATAGATCTAGGTGAGAGGGTGCACTCCAAAGAACTAGATCTGAACTACTACTGATAAAGATGAGTAGTCTGGGTGGGTCACTAATCCAAGGAATGAAATCTATAAATGTTTCCAAGAGTCATTGGGGTGGAGGGTAGATCTCAAGAACCCAACATTTAATAAAGGAGCACACTTGGATCAATTTCTATAATACCAAATGGTGTGAATAATCCTCTCAAATAGGAAGAACCCTAGCTTTAGAGGGAAGCACACCAACCTGAAATAAATAAACCTAGAAAGAAAAAATATATATAAATAGTTTTAGGATGGACCCAAACAAGGATTGATCCGGATTTTATGAGCAGAACGAAATGACTACATATTATTAATAGGTGCTTAACACAAAATATACAATAAAACTGGTTTTCTATTCAATAAGAAAATAAGCTGAAACTGTAAAATGCAGCGGAAAACAAGCTTGCTAGAATGGTGGGGGCTTATCTCTGAGAAGAGATGTGACGGTTGCGCTCATTTGCAAGAAGATGATTATAATGAGGCTCTGAAGGAATTTTTGGAATAAACAGGAATGTCAAAAACCCTATACATCCAAAAACCCAACCCTAGGAGATTAAGTGCCAAAAGTCATGTGGGCCCAAGTTAGTACATCAACTTCCCAGGGTCGTAACTTTTGCATACGATCTCTGTTTTAGGTGTATGATAGCCCGTTGGAAAGGTATCTTCGAGGAGATTCATTTTGAGGGCAACATCATAGGAATTTCTATGTTGCTCATTGTTTTCCCAAAAAAAGTCATTTATGGCCTCAAAACGGCTCCGAAAGTTTTAGGACCCAAATACTGCTAAAAATAGTAAATTACCAAAATTGTCATAAAACATTTTTCAGCCAGTTGGAAAAGGTGGGTGGCCATCGATATCCACCTGGATCAATCCTCCCTCCTTAGGAAGCAATGGTATCCATTGTGTTGATTTTCCCCATCAGATGGGGAAATTTCTATTGAATTTGGCTCTGGGTGAGACACTTGCCTTGGTGCAGGAGCTGCCCTGCTTTGACAACTCGATAAAGTTGGATCCTTTGTTGTTGAGTGACCTTGATTTGTGTGTCCATATTCTGATCACTGGATGCCTGTTATATGCAGTCGAGGTTGAGCTCTATTGGTGTCAGTTGTTCTACTACTTCTGAGGTGTCCAATAATGGTGGGAAATAAGGGCGAAGGAGATCCACATTGAACATTGGGTGCAAGCCAAGGAAAGGAGGAATGTTGAGCTCAAAAGAATTATCCCCCATAGCCTTGATGATGGTGTATGATCGATAATGGAGTGGGTGAAGCTTCTGATGGGGTCCTATAATGCTTTCTATCTATAACTGCAACCAAACTTTGTCACCCACCTGAAACTTATGTGGCACCCAATGTTGATCATGGCGTTTCTTGTACTTGTCATTAGAATTCTGTAGGATATCATGAACCTGTTGTCGGATGTGCTAGATCTGCTCAATGAACCGGGTTCCTTTGTCAGCTTCAGTTGGAGCAGGAGATGATTCGATTGAGGTGACTAGAAGGGGAAGTGCAACATCTATGGAACCCAATGGTTGGAATCCCAACCCCACCTGAAAGGGGTTGTGGTCGGTTGAGCTATGCAGGGATCGGTTGTAGGTATGCTAGACATAAGGAAGGCTCTCATCCTATGTGCGAGGGTTCTTGGAATTATACATGTGAAGGATATGCACAATCATTCGATTTATGACCTCGGTTTGGCCATTTGTCTGGGGGTGGAAGGTTGTGTATTTGTTGAGTTTGGTGTCCAACAGTGACTAGAGACTCAACCAGAATGTGCTGAGAAATCGACTATCCCGATCTGAGACAATGGTTTGTAGGAGTCCAAAATGTACCCAGACTCGTTCAAAGGAGATCTTGGTAGTGGCCTCTACTGTGATGCTCTTCTTGCAAGCAACCTGAATTGCCATCTTAGAAAAGCGATCAAAAACCACAAAAACACAGCCATTTCCCCGCTTGGTGGACAAGAGGCTCGACATGTAGTCCATTGAGATGGATTCCCATGGACTGTCAGGAGAAGGAATAGGGGTGTACATGCCATGTTTCTTAGTGGTTGGTTTGGCAATAGTGTAGGCAGTGTAGGCCCTGATATACTTGTTGACCTCCTGTCGAAGTTTTGGCCAGTAGAAATGTTTCTATAGCATTGCCACTGTCTTTTCGATGCAGAAGTGTCCTACCACCTGACTGTAGTGGGCTTCCCATATTAGCTTCACTTGCTCGCTTGGTGGAACACATATATGGCCCAGAAGACACAAAAACCCATCCTAAAGGTGGAAATTATCGACAACTACGTTTGCACCCAACATTTGGCAAGTGGTGGAGAAGTTCGGGTTTGTCTGATGGCTCTCATGGCTGCAAGATTCTAGCATCGTGGTGAGTGTCACGACTGGCAGTCTACTGAGGAAATTAGCGACATAGTGGGTTCTTCCTGTTGTATACTTGATGTTGAGGTGGAATTGCTACAAGTATGTGGACCACTTTTGATGGCAGTCATTATGAAATTACCCTTCTGTCTGCATGAATTGCAGTGGATTATGATCAGTGTGGATGACTGTCTCCTTCCCAAGAATGTAATGTCTCCACTGGAAATAGGCTTGCACACTGGAGTACATTTCTTTGTCATAAGTAGGGTACTTACGGACATCATCTGATAGTGTCTCACTATGATAGGCCACAGGGTGGCCGTGCTGAGTGAGAATGGTGCCCACAGCATATTCTGAATCATCTGTCTCAATCTCAAAGGGTTGTTGCAGGTTTGGTAGTGAAATTACTGGGGCTAAGCACAAGCACTTCTTAAAATCATTGAACGTTTTTTGTTGGGACCAGCCCCACACAAATTTCACCTTACCACCACCCCTGGTTAATTGGCTGAGGGCCCATACAATATGGGAGAATCCCACCACGAAACTGCGGTAGAAATTGACAAGGCCCAAGAAGCTCCAAGGCTTAGTGAGTGTGGTTGGGGATATCCAGTCATGGATGATTTGGATCTTAGCTGGATCCACATGTACGCCATGCTGATCAACGATGTAGCCTAGGTAATGGACCCTATCCATGCCAAAGGATTATTTTTCCAAGTTGGCGTATAGATTGTACTGCTGCAGGGTGTGCAGAACCTGTTGAATATGTTGCAAGTGTTCATCCCAAGTCTTGTCGTAAATGAGAATTTCATCCAAATACACCACTACAAAAGTGTTGGTGAATGGTCGCAGGACATAGTCCATCATCCTCATGAAAGTGGCTAGAGAATTTGTCAAACCAAAGGGCATGAACAACCATTCAAAAAGGCCTTCCTTTGACTTGAAGGCAGTCTTCCATACATCTGTCTATTCTATCAGGACCTGGTGGTAGATAGACTTTAGATCAATCTTACCGAAGTATTTGGCCCCTGTGAGTTGATCAAGGAGGTCATCAATTTGGGGAATCAGGTACCGGTTTCTAACTGTGATTTTATTCATATCCTAGTAATCAACGCAGAGTCATCGAGTTCCATCTTTCTTCTATACCAGCATGATTGGGATCCCACAAGGTGATGAGCTGGGATGGATGTTCCCCTTGTGGAGGAGTTCTTGGATATGTCGCTTGATATCCTCATTCTTTAATAGAGAGAGGCGATATACTGGCCCATTAGGAAGCGGTGCATCGGGGGTTAGATTGATGGGGTGCTTGACCTGGTAGTGCATAGGTACCCCAGTAGATGAGGAGAATATATCTGAGTATTCTTCCACGACCTTATCTACTTGCTTTTGTTGTGTGGAAAGGTCGATCGCAGAGACCCTGGATGTGGTTGTGATATTTCACTCATTCTGAGAGAAAATCACGAAGAAGACAAACTTCCCCATCTGAGAGATGAGCTTCCTGCACTGCTTAGTAGAGATCAAGGAAATAACACTAGCTAGGACAGCCTCGGGTATCCTGTACAATTTCCTGTTCAAAGTAATAATAACACTATGAGGCCTAAACTCATATACATCATGGTGTTTCCATAAATAAGGTTGGCCCAAAAGAAAATCACAAACTTCGAGAGGAGAAACATCACACAATATGTCATCTTTGAAGGGCTTGATGTCGTACGACAGTCAACACTGTTGGTTGACGTGGAGATTACTTCCTTGGCAGAGCCATCCAATGGTGTAGGGTTGTGGGTGAATCGTTGTCGGTAGGGCCAACCGCTTGACGACCTCTACTGAGATGAGGTTCTTCTGGCTACCGCTATCAACGATGAAGTGCAACAGGGTTCTTTTTACCAACATTTGTGAATGGAAGAGGTGCTCTCCTTCCTCTAGCTCATCTATTTCACCAAGATGGAGCTTGGTGGTAGAAACGGTGGCACTGGGTTCCGCGTCAATGATCCATATTCCCCTTTCTAGTTCTAACTTAGAGTCAGAACCTGCATCTGATTCAAAGGCTTTCACTTTGGCCACCAACGACTGGTTTGAGCAGCATTCAATAGTGATATGCCAAGGGATATTATGGAAGTCACACCACTTCCCGATGTCTTTCTTTGTCTGTTTGATGTCCTTCTTTGCTTGTGGCTTGGACTAGTTGTCCTGATACTATCCATATTTTCTCTGTCCTTTGTTCTATGGGTTGGGGCCGCCCTTTCCTGGATTTTGTTGTGAGAGGTTCACAAGACCAAATTGTTGTGTCTTTTGTTTGAGCTTCTACTCGATTTTGATGGCATATCGGTAGGCCACGCCCAAGGAGGAGATGGCCAGAAATTCCATTTTGTTCTAGATGTATCTATGCAGATCACCACGATAGTTGAGCACCATATGTCACTCTGAATCTTTGATACCCAGCTTGGTGCACAAGGTATGGAAGATATTTTTGAAATTTGGCATTGCTTGGTCTCTTTCTTGCCGTAGTGTGGTCCATTTGGTATACAGGCCATCATAACTTTTGACAGGGTAGTATTGTTCCTTAATAGCATCCTTGAAGGATTCCCAGGTGGTTGTGGCTGTAAATAATGAGGGTTTCTCGGTTTCCTTTTTCTCACAGAAAGTTTCCCACCAATATTTGACATGGGGAACGACTTTGAGGACCGCAAAAGTAATCTTTTCTCTATTCAAAAAGTTATGGACATAAAAATACCCTTCTAGTAGATTCAACCACTTGTCTACAACATCTGCATCTATATGACCTTCAAATACAGGAATATCAAAGTTTTTTTGTACCTTGAAGGGGGCGGCACCTCTGCTTGAAGAAGATGTGTCGCCTGTTGTTAGCCGCCGAAGGATTTATGCAAAACTATCCATCATCTCATTCCTTTGTTGCATGAGGGCTTCCTCAAGAAACATTTTGAAAGGATCTCATGTCCTGTCATCTTTCTTTTCTCCTTCCATGAGAGGTCGCTTGGCCATGCTAAAGCTTTTGTCCTCAAGATAAACAAGCTCGAGACCCAACTCTTTGTACTCCTACCTCGTTGGGGACATGCATTAAGACGATAGGGAGCAGACTCCTCTAATACCACTGATCCACATTTTATGAGAAAAACGAAATGAATACAAATTATTAACAAGTGCTTAACACAAAATATACAGTAAAAATGGTTTTCTATTCAATAAGGAAATAAGCTGAAACTATAAAATGTAGCGGAAAACAAGCTTGTTGGAATGGTGGCAACTTATCTCTGAGAAGAGATGTGACGGTTGTGCTCATTCGCAAGAAGATGATTACAATGAGGCTATGAATGCCTTTTTACAATAAACGGGAATGAAAAAAACCCTAGACATCCAAAAACCTAACCCTAGGAGATGAAGTGCCAAAAGTCATGTGGGCCCCATTTGGGTAAGTTAGTACATCAACTTTTCGGGGTCGTAACTTTTGCATACGATCTCTGTTTTAGGTGCATGATAGCCCATTGGAAAGGTATCATCGAGGAGATTCATTTTCATGGAAACATCAAAGGAACTTTCATGTTGCTCATCGTTTTCCCAAAAAAACGTCGTTTAGGGCCTCAAAATGGCTCCAGAAGTTTCAGGACTTGAAAAACTGCTAAAAATAGTAAATTACCAAAATTGCCAGAAAATTGTTTTGAGCCAGTTGGAAAAGGTGGGTGGCCACTGATATCCACCTAGATAAAGGATGCACACAACTCGATGACTAGGATAAAATAATAGAGAAACCAATCGACATAGTTTGAGGGTTGGAAAGGTGCATCTACCTAATAATAATCTCATACATCAATAAAATGCAAAGTAAAGATTGTTGGAAATAAGGGGAGTTCTCTCCTAAGAGATGGGAAATGTTGTGGGTGTGTCCTGCTTGGGGAATGCATGGAGATGTTCCACATCAACAAATGGGTAGGGATGAGTGAAATAGAAGCTCATAGGTTGGTCCCTTCACCCTAGTTTCCTCATAGCCCACATTAGGGGTGTATTTTGGATTATATTCCTACGATTGTGTGGAAAATTTCTTGTACACAACCACTTTCTTGGAATCTATCTTATTCAAAGATAAATGTTATGTCTTTGTCTATGAATTAATCTCCAATTGAAGGTTGCCTATTATTATGGAGATACATGTATTTTGCATGTTATCTGTTTGATTATGTTTAAGTCTAATCATGGGCATTTGGTTGACATGAACCCTGTTATTCCATGCATACATATTCCATTATGTTTTATTACTTTGCATCATGCATGCATTTCACTAATTCTGGCTTATTATGATAGAAATTCTCTGTTGGGATTGTGGTGAATCAATATCTTGAGGGAAAAATTTTAATTGTTGGTTTATGGCTATCCATACCATGGTTGGGGGTTCTCAATAGGGATGCCACGTATTGGTCACGATCTATCTAACCATGACCAAAATTTATGGTTTTCTAAATGATTGGCCACTTTCACACACAATGCCTTGATGAGTCATCAAGAGTCAAGTTGTTGTGATACTTGAACACATATGTTGGTTACTTGACCATAGCCATGTGCATTCACATACATTGTGAGAAGCCTGGAAATTTGATCAATCCAATTAGTCAAGTCAAAAGTGAGTGGAAAATACCTTGCACATGTTGGCATGTTCGAAGTCCTCCTTCATTAACTATCTCTATTTTATCCTTCTTAGGATTTGACTCCTCTTGGGATTCAAACCCCCCAACTCCCCAATGAAATTTGTTATCCTCC
>SNQJ01S0055082.1:0-13900 GCA_010110895.2 Picea sitchensis | reverse complement strand
GTATAGATCATGACTATTAACGTGGGTATTTGAAACGTTGATGTTTTATTTGCAGAACAGCCGCTCGGCAGTGAGACTATGATCTCATTCTCATCATCGCTTTGGCATCAGAATTCAGTCCAGCAAATAAAATGACCGCTCTGCGTGTGTGAAATTCTAGTGTGTACTTCGAATAGACAATTGGTTCGATATTGATTGCCCTGCGATCACAATCACTGTTCTGTAGAATGTAATGTTTATGCGCCTCAATGAATACAGTAAAGAAAACCGCAGTAAAATAAAAAAGCTATGGTGTAACAGCATAAGAGCAGTAGTACATCCACGTTTTGTATTCTTCTTAAATGATATGGCAATGAATAAAATGTGGTGCATTCCACGATAATTTTAAGGCTTAAACCCCTCTGGAACTTTATTTGATACTCTTTAAGGTTTAAACTTTTCCATGTTAAATTTGCCTAACTTCTTAGGATCATTGGGAGTGAAGGTCTGATTTGAATGACAGATTTATAAATGATATGAATAATTTATTTATTAAAAAAATTAATTATTAAAATATTTTATAAAAAGTATAAATATAAATATTTGGGTTAGATAAGTAATGGAATGTAAATTGATTTTTTATAAATTATTTATTAATTTATTAATTATTAAATTTTATAATTTTATCATTTATATTTTTTAATAATTTATATTATTTTATATTTTATATTTCATCATTTTTTAAATATCTTTTTAAATGAAAAATACTATTTTTTAAATACGATCCCATTTATTATTTCAGCATTTTATATTTTTTAACAAAAAAAAATTATTTTAAATGATAGTGATTATGATTGCCTTAATATGTAATCTTACATGCTCTCTCTCGATCCCGTTTATTATTTCAGCATTTTATACTTTTTAACAAAAAAAAAATTATTTTAAATGATAGTGATTATGATTGTCTTAATATGTAATTAGGTTGAAAGGCTTATACCTATTGGAGATGGGCACAATTAATGATCTTTTAATCTTAAATTCTAATCTGACAGTGATGCATTGAAGATGCTGGCATATTTTTAGTAGTCCTCCAAAATCAATGAGTCACATTTATTGTTGATAACTTCTTTGCATTTATAAATGCATCCATTAACCTGTTTACTTTTTAACATTTACCTAATCATATTAAAAAATTAATGTAACATCATATGATTGTCATGTTTAAATGATTAACTTTTGGAATTCTAGCTGAGATGTGGAGGGTTTGTTTTTTGTGTGGGATTTCACCACTATTTGTGTGATGGGCTGGGAAGTTCGGAGTTTTTTCATGCATGGGCCTGGCATTTTCAGTTTTTTTTTAACGCAAGAGTTTTTATTTATCGATCGTTCGGCGTTCACTGCGAGTTAGCGACTGTGCTAGTCTTACATGCTCTCTCTCATTTAAGTAATAACCTATAGAGTAGTGACAAGTAATAACTTTTCTAGTTGTTTTCAATATGTAGAAATGGTAAATCATAAATGATTTATGGTTTTACTATGCCTATTTATTGACTTCAAAGGCTAGAGAAAATCTTCCAAAAGTTTTACCTTATTTTTATGTTATCTATTTTTCTCTGAAAATTATGTTACTATTGAACACTCTTCTTTAGAGCACAAAGACTCTATATTATAGAAATTTAGTTGTTGAATAATACATTGAGTGTGATTTAGAGTGTGGGTTTTTCTCTAGGAAGAGTTTTCCTAGAGATATCAAGTTTTTAATGGTTTGTTGTTCATTTCATGCTGTTATGTTTTTTTTTTTTTGCACATTCTTCTCTCATCAATTAGTTTAAGAAGTGTATTCCACACCTCTACTTCCTTTCATTTGGTATGAAATCCTAATCACCTTGGATCCAAGGTGCTAGGGACAAAGTTTTTTAATCTAATCTCTGTTTGAGTGGGAGCTTGTGCAAAAAGAAATATTGTTGTAGGGAAATGGCAAGGACATCGAGATTAGAGATGGAAAATTTTAATGGAACTAACTTTGAGATGTGGAATCTCAAGATGGAAGATCTATTCGTAGATCGAGATCTATGGATTGTAGTATCTCAAAGAAAATCCATTGGTATGATAGTTGAAGAGTGGGCGGTGTTGGAGAGAAAGAAAAGAAAGCAACAATTTTTTGGAAGAAGTTGGGGGTTTATATCAAGATAAATCCTTGGTTAATAAACTTTTTCTATGAAAAAAGTTGTTTTCCTTGAGAATGGGCGACATTGATTCTATAGTTGATCATCTGAATGCATTTAATACTACTGTGACCCAGTTGTTCCCAGTTGGAGTGAATTATTTTAAATACATCGGTGATCGATGAGGTCATGGATGCTTTACTCTTAGAGGAGGTGAGGGGGGAAGCTTATGAATCCACCAATGAGTCATCGATTGTTCATGGAAAATCAAAGGATAAAGGAAGGAAGAGAGAAAAGGTTGAATCCAAATCCTTTGGGAGACATAAGTTTGCTGGAAAGTCTAAGGAAAACACTACCAAGAGTTGTTGGGGTGGAGAGAAGATCTCAAGAACCCAACATTGTATGAAGGAGCACACCTATATCAATTGCTTTAATGTTCTAAATGACGTAAATAATGCCTCTCAAATAGGAAGAACCCTATCTTGAGAGGGAGGCACACCAATCTAAAGTAAATAAACCCAAGAGAGAGAGAGAGAGAGAGAGAGAGAGAGAATAAAATATATGAGGAGCCTGAAAGAAAAATGTTTTAGTCTTTATTCATACTAAAAAATTTCCTTATATAGGTTTACAATGGATCAAGACAAGGATGCATAGAACTCAATGGCTGGGAGAAAATCATAGAGAAACAAATTGACACAACTCGAGAGTTGGAAAGATACATATACCTAACAATATGCTCATACATCAAGAAAATGCAAAGTAAATATTGTTGGAAATAAAGGGAGTTCTCTCCTAAGAGCTAGACAATGTTATGGGTGTATCATCCTTGAGGAATGCATGAATATGTTCCACATTAGCAAATGGGTAGTGCTCAATGAGATAGAATCCCATAGATTGGTTCCTTCAACCTCTTGGCCTCATCACCCAACTTGGGGATGGATTTTGCATTAGATTCCTATGGTTGGGTGGAAAATTTCTTATACGCAACTAATTTATCTGAATATCTCTTCTTAAAAGATAAGTGGTATGTCTTTGTCTATGAATTAATCTCCAATTGATGGTTAGTTATTACTATGGATGTATATGGATTTTTCATGTTATGTGTGTGATTATGCCTAATTCTAATCATGGGAATTTGACTCTCATGAACCCTATTACTCCATTCACACATATTCCATTGTTTTTCATTATTTTTCATTGTGCAAGCATTTAATTAATTCTATATTTTTATGGTAGACATTATTTCTTGGGATTGTAGTGAAATGGTATCTTCAGGGAAACAGTTTAATTGTCAGTTCAGAGGCTACCCATCCTGTGGTTTGGAGTGTTGGATAGGGATGCCACATGTTGTTCATGATCTATTTAAACATGAACAACATTTATGTATTTATGAATGATTGCCACTTTGACATAGTTCTTTGATGATTCATCAAGATTCATGTCACTACCATACTTGAACATACATGTTTGTTACTTGACCATAGCCATGTGCATTCACATACATTGTGAGAAGCATGTAAACTTGATCAGTCCAATTATTCAAGTCAAAATAAAGTGAAAAAGACCTTGCACTTATTGGCATGTCCAACGTCCCCCTTCATTAACTATATTTATTGTATCCTTCTTTGGATTTGAATCCTCTTTTCAAAACCCCCAACACTCCAATGCAATTTGTTAGATTATGTTGTCACAACCACATTCATGTTCTCAAAAAAAATAACATTGATACTCATGTAATGATACCCTCTAAACCCCCCTCTATCCAAATTGATTGAACGAATAGACCATTTGACTAAATCAATTCCTCCTTAGTTGTATTGTGATATCTAATACACATATAACTATGTTGGACTCAATGCCTCCTTAATCACCTAACGACCCATAAAAAAACATGGTCTCTATTGGCCCCATGACCCTTCTCATCAACACTTCAAGTTCCTACCCCATGACCTTGTGGACTATAA
The DNA here is from genome assembly GCA_010110895.2 of Picea sitchensis. NCBI lineage: Eukaryota > Viridiplantae > Streptophyta > Pinopsida > Pinales > Pinaceae > Picea > Picea sitchensis. The sequence goes on along the minus strand of SNQJ01S0055082.1, from coordinate 9,792 downwards.
ATAGTATTGTAAGTTAATAAGTGGAAAAACTCAACCTCTTTCACGGGAAAATTCTTATCAAAATCTAGTAAGAACTTTGCAGAAAGTTATAGATGACCTAATTTATGGGAACTTTGAACAAAAAAATTTACCGAAGTATTTTGACCCATTTTAAAACAACATGTATCATCAAAAAAATTAAAAAATTAAATATATCAAAACAAAACTTTTTATTTTATCGAAAATATAAATTAAATTAAAAATAAAAATAAAATTTATCCACTTATCAACTCAATTCATCAACCAAACCCTAAATTCTTCAGCAAGGCTTAAATCCATTACAATGATATACTCATTAAGAGATCAACATGTCACATGCGGGAAGTAAACCTAGGTGGGGAGGATATCATTCCTCCCAACAACCTGAGATAAACCCAATTGAGACATGTTGACTACAAGTTATCTAAACATGCTATCTTTAAAGTAGTTTAAGAGAAACCCAAAACTAAGTACAAAACATAGGTGACTTGAAAAGACTAATATTCCAAAATATAGACATTGGAAGTACATACAAGAAGATGAAGACGGGTCTATATTTACAAAGTCCATAAGATAAGGAAAGTGACCTCTCAAAACTGACCCTAAATAAAGTAGAGTTAATTTGTCACTTCGTTTGACCATATTTCCAATTAGTAAAATTCTTTTAATAATATTTTTGTTGAACTAGATACATATATATTTCATTACCACTTGGATATCCTTAGAATTTGTACTAAATAGGAATCACTTAAAACATTTTAAAATACATATTTGTCTTACTAAACATTTTGAAATGTGAACCCCATGTCCACATTTCACTAGGATGGATGGATGCTTGTGGATTGTACCAATAGAATACATTACTTATTAGGTCATATTATATAGCTTCCTCTCATGTTTTAAGAATGAAACATATGAAGGGGGATGGGATGTACCTAAAGTTGATAAATGGAATTTTATGTATATAGGTTCTCTCTGATCAAAGGGAAGGAGAGGTTGAACTCAATATATATAATAAGGTAGGTAAACCTAAGTTTACATATATGAAAATGAAGTGTGAGTGACCTAAGGTGAAACCAACTCCACAAATAATGTGAGTGTCTAATAGTTGGAAAAATAAAGGGATCCAGGTAGTCCAACAATTTTGTGTGTGTGTCTTGAAATGCACAAAAGAGGTCCTACCCTTAGCTAGAGGTAAGAGTAAAATTCCTAAAGAAGAGGAACCATGAATGCTAACCTATAGTAGTAGAAATATCAACCTTGAGGGAAGCAATTGAGTATGTTATCTTAGTGACATTATGTGTCATTTTTTATGGATGAGAAGGGATCCATCATAGTTTCTCTAGGGTTGAGAGACCCTTTGCATAAAGTAGTGTGTTCATTGATATAGAAATTAATAACTATGTTGAGGTTGTGATCTAGAGATTTTGCAGAGGTTGTGTTAAACCAAGGTGTAAGGGATAGTTATGCAAGATCTATAAACTCAAATTGTGATATAAGTTATTCATATGGATGCCTTTCTTTCTGAATTCATAAGTGAGTATCATTCTATTCATTGTGTTGTTCAACTTGGTACTCTTGGGAGTAGGGTCCATCTCATCAAACTGTACTTGCGTACAACACTTTGGGTTGTCTCCTTGAAGAGTGTGGTGATTAGTGCATAGTGGGTGTTTAACCAAATATATGTGTGGACAATATTTGAAAAAGGTATATCAATGTTCATGCTAGTTGGGAAATAAATTCATGGGTGTGGGAAGAAGAGTAATGAGTGGTTTGGGTTTGTTTTTTTTATTCACAAGGGTTGGACGAAGATAAATTAGGGTTAAAATATCAAACATTGTGTAGTTGTGGAAGGGTTAGTCTATGTTCATAGTGAAAGAAACAATAAGTGGGTTGAGTAAGACATTAGGAAAAGGGCATTGAAGCTTGACGACATGTTCTTGTTGAAAACCAACCAACAAAGTCTTCTTACAATTGAGAGTTGAGTGGGAGGGTGAGGCTCCAAGGAACTAGATCTACAAATGTTATCTTCTTGTTGGAGAAAGCCTTCCACTTCAAGTGTTAAACTGAAGTAGGAAAATTCTAAAATCAGGAACTGACGTAGACTTAGGTGGGAGGACATGCTCCAATGAACCGGATATGGAATTCTTTGGGAAAAAAATAGATGAAATTAGGTGTCAATATTAGATCTAGTCGAGAGGGTGCACTCCAAAGAACTGGATCTGAACTACTACTGCTAAAGATGAGTAGTCTGGGTGGGTCACTAATCCAAGGAATGAAATCTATAAATGTTTCCAAGAGTCATTGGGGTGGAGGGTAGATCTCAAGAAATTGACATTCAATAAAGGAGCACACTTGGATCAATTTCTATAATACCAAATGATGTGAATAATCCTCTCAAATAGGAAGAACCCTAGCTTTAGAGGAAAGCACACCAATCTGAAATAAATAAACCTAGAAAGAAAAAAATATATATATAAATAGTTTAAGGATGGACCCAAACAAGGATTTATCCAGATTTTATGACCGAACGAAATGATTACAGATTATTAACAGGTGCTTAACACAAAATATACAATAAAAATGGTTTTCTATTCAATAAGGAAATAAGATGAAACTGTAAAATGCAGCAGAAAAAAAGCTTGTTGGAATGGTGGAGGCTTATCTCTGAGAAGAGATGTGACGGTTTCGCTCATTCGCAAGAAGATGATTACAATGAGGCTCTAAAGGACTTTTTACAATAAATAGGAATGTCAAAAACCCTATAAATCCAAAAACCTAACCCTAGGAGATGAAGCGCCAAAAGTCATGTGGGCCCCATTTGGGTAAGTTAGTACATCAACTTCCCAGGGTCGTAACTTTTGCATACGATCTCTGTTTTAGGCGCATGATAGCACGTTGGAAAGGTATCTTCAAGGATATTCATTTTGGGGGAAACATCACAGGAATTTCTATGTTGCTCACCGTTTTCCCAAAAAATGTCGTTTATGGCCTCTAAATGGCTCCGAAAGTTTTAGGACCCGAAAAACTGCTAAAACTAGTAAATTACCAAAATTGCCAGAAAACGTTTTTCAGCCAGTTGGAAAAGGTGGGTGGCCACCGATATCCACCTGGATCAATTCTCCCTCCTTAGGAAGAAATGGTATCCATTGTGTTAAGTTCCCCCATCGGATGAGGAATTTTTTGCTGAATTTGGACCCAGGTGAGCCACTTGCCTTGGTGCAGGAGCTACCCTGCTTTGATGACTTGATAAAGCTGGATCCTTTGTTGTTGAGTGCCCTTGATTTTTGTGTCCACATTATGATCACTGGATGTCTGTTGTATGCAGTCAAGGTTGATCTATGTTGGTGTCAGTTTTCCTACTACTTCTGAGGTGTCCAATAATGGTGGGAAATAAGGGCGAAGGAGATCCACATTGAACACTGGGTGTAGGCCAAGGAAAGGAGGAATGTTAAGCTCAAAAGAATTATCCCCCACAACCTTGATGATGGAGTATGACCCATAATGGAGTGGGTGAACCTTCTGATGGGGTCCTGTAAGGTGTTCTTTTTGTAAGTGCAACCAAACTTTGTCACCCACCTGAAACTTATGTGGCACCCAATGTTGATCATGGTGTTTCTTGTACTTTTCATTTGAATTCTGTAGGATATCCTGAACCTGTTTCTAGTTGTGCTAGATCTACTCAATGAACCGGGTGGATTTGTTAGCTTCAGTTGGAGTAGGAGATGATTCGGTCGAGGTGACTGCAAGGGGAAGTGAAACATTTATGGGACCCAATGGTTGGAATCCCAACCCCACCTGAAATGGGCTATGGTCGGTTGAGTTATGCAGGGCTCGGTTGTAGGTATGCTGGACATAAGGAAAGCTCCCATCCCATGTGTGAGGGTGCTTGGAATTATACATGTGAAGGATATGCACAATCATTCAATTTACAACCTCGGTTTGGCCATCTGTCTGGGGGTGGAAGGCCATGTATTTGTTGAGCTTGGTGTCCAACAGTGACTGGAGACTCGACCAAAATGTTCTAAGAAATCGACTATCCCGATTTGAGACAATGGTTTGTAGGAGTCCAAAATGTACCTAGACTCGTTTAAAGAAGAGCTTGGTAGTGGCCTCTGTTGTGATGCTCTTATTGCAGGCAACCTGAATCGCCATCTTAGAAAAGAAATCAAAAACCACAAAAACACATTCATTTCCCCACTTGGTGGACGGGAGGCCTGACATGTAGTCCATTGAGATGGATTCCCATGGATTGTCAGGAGTAGGAAGAGGGGTGTACATGCCATCTTTCTTAGTGGTCAGTTTGGCAATAGCGTAAGCAGTGCAGGACCTAATATACTTGCTGACCTCCTGTCGAAGTTTCGGCTAGTAGAAATGTTTCTATAGCATCGCCACTGTATTTTCGACGCCGAAGTGTCTTTCCACCTAACTGTAGTGGGATTCCCATATCAGCTTCACTCGCTCACTTGATGGAACACATATATGGCCTAGAAGACACAACAACCCCCCCTGAAGATGGAAATTATCAACAACTGCATTTGCACCCAACATTTGGAAAGTGGTGGCAAAGTTCAAGTTTGTCTAATAGAGTTGGGGCCATCTAGAGGTCTCATGGCTGGAAGAGTCTAGCATCGTGGTGAGTGCCGCGACTGGCGGTCTGCTGAGGAAATCAACAACATAGTGGGTGCTTCCTGTTTTATACTTGATGTTGAGGTGGAATTGCTACAAGTATTTGGACCACTTTTTATGGCAATCATTCTGAAATTGTCCTTGTGTATGCATGAATTGTAGTGGATTATGATCAGTGTGGATGACTGCCTCGTTCCCAAGAATGTAATGTCTCGACTGGCGATAGGCTTGCACAATGGAGTACATTTCTTTGTTGTAAGTAGGGTACTTACGGACATCATCTGATAGTGTCTCACTATGATAGGCCACAGGGTGGTCGTGTTGAGTGAGAATGGCACCCACAGCATAGTCTGAAGCATCTGTATCGATCTCAAAGGGTTGTTGCAGGTCTGGTAGTGAAATTACTCAGGTTGAGCACAAGTGCTTCTTCAAATCATTGAATGCTTGTTGTTGGGACCGGCCCCACGCAAATTTCACCTTACCACCACCCCTGGTTAATTGGCTGAGGGCCCATGCAATATGGGAGAATCCCACCATGAACTTGTGGTAGAAATTGGCAAGGCCCAAGAAGCTCCAAAGCTCAGTGAGTGTGGTTGGGGCTAGCCAGTCATGGATGATTTGGATCTTGGTTGGATCCACATGTATGCCATGTTGATCAACGATGTAGCCTAGGTAATGGACCTTATCCATGCCGAAGGATTATTTTTCCAAGTTGGCATATAGATTGTACTTTCGTAGGGTGTGTAGAACCTATTGAATATTTTGCAAGTGTTTGTCCCAAGTCTTGTTGTAATGAGAATTTCATCCAGATACACCACTACAAAAGTATTGGTGAATGGTTGTAGAATATAGTCCATCATCCTCATTAAAGTGGATGGAGCATTTGTCAAACCAAAGGGCATGACCAACAATTCAAAAAGGCCTTCCTTTGACTTGAAGGAAGTCTTCCATACATATGTCTATTCTATCGGGACCTGGTGGTAGCCAGACTTCAGATCAATCTTACTGAAGTATTTGGCCCCTGTGAGTTGATCAAGGAGGTCATCGATTCAGGGAATCAGGTATCGATTTCTAACTGTGATTTTATTCATATCCTGATAATCAATGCAGAGTCGTGGGGTTCCATCTTTATTCTGTACCAGCACAATTGGGCTCCCGCAAGGTGATGAGATGGGATGGATTTTCCCCTCGTGGAGGAGTTCTTGGATCTATCGCTTGATCTCCTCATTCTCTAACAGAGAGCAGCGATATACTGGCCCATTAGGAAGTGGTGCATCAGGGGTCAAATTGATGGGGTGATTGACCTGGCAGTGTAGAGGTACCCCAGTAGGTGAGGAGAATATATCTAAGTATTCTTCCACGACCTTATCTACTTGCTTTTATTTTGTGGAAATGTCAGTCGCAGAGACCCTAGATGTGGTTGTGATATTTCACTCATTCTGAGAGAAAATCACAAAGAAGACAAACTTCCCCATCTGAGATATGAGCTTCCTGCATTGCTTAGTAGAGATCAAGGAAATAACACTAGGTGGGACAACCTCGGGTATCCTGTACAATTTTGTTAAGCCCTAATATTGGCTCATTGCCCCTTAATTGGGGCATATTATATTAGTAATGTTATTTTATTTATGTCGACTTTAGTCCATTAGTTGTAATTATACCTCCTAGTCTCCTATATATACCAAGGAGGCATTTTCATTTCGAATCATCTTGTACTTGAACATTTAAGTGGGGTAAAAGGAGGTTTCCCCCTCGAAGAGTCTTATTATCTGAAATTATCTCTTTTTCAAGGCGTTGAGTACTTTTTTTTAGGTTTTTCTATGCTATATTGATATTTGGTTCTTAACATATGGTATCGGAGCTCAAGGTCTTGGGGTTTCGCTGCTACATCTGAGACACCTTGGCATTTTCACTATAACTTATTTTCTACAATGTTTCAGAAGGAACGACTTGGAGGATATTTAGTAGACGGATCAAGGTACATTGGGTTCAAAATTAAGCTCTCAAGGCCTTATAATTTCATAGATATAGCTTGTACAAGATAGGGTTCTTGTGACATCAACCAAAAATAAAATATTTTTTATTTTTGAAATAGGCTGGAAATTTATTTCCATTTTTAGCAAATTCGAATCTGGAAAATTTTTGCCATTTATGGCAATTTCAAATTTCAAATTTAATAATTGTATTTAATTATTGTGACTATTGGGCAGAGATCTGTTTGGACTCAACTAACCATTTGACTATGACACTTGTATCAAAACATAATATTTATATTAATTGCAGGAGTACAAATGGAACAACCATGTTAAAATCAGTTGACCATGACTCCATGAGTGGGGAACATGTTGGAACTGCCTCTAGGCTAATTATGAGAAGTGGAAAATCAGAGATTTGGTCATTGGCAGCCCCTGAAAATCAGGGATTAAGAAAGCTGCGAAAATCCCCAAAGGAGGGAAAAAGACCTGGGAAAAAAAATTAATAAATAACATATGCGAGGAGGCAGGACACTTCCAAGTATGTTGGGGAAAGTTTTTTGAGCTCTCTTGCTGTTATGAAAGGTGCGGATTGAGTGTGAGGCAAGAGGAGCCTGCTGAAACAGAATTGCCTTGTTGTTATGAGAACTGTTGGGAAAGTGTGAGGCAAGAGGATAACTGTTGGAATTGAAGGACATTGCTGAGGAGGAGTTTCCAAGTTCTCCCTCATGGATTCATGGTCAGGCTAGGGGGTGAATCGGGCAAGTAGATTTGGCTGCCCTGTTCTATAGTTGGGAGGAACGTGGTTGTTCCCTTTGTCTTCCCACGGATTGGATTCAGATATGTTAATTTCCCCCTCTCTATTATGAATGACTATGTCTTTTGATGTTTTGTATCTATTGAATCTAAACTGGAATAAGTTACATTATCTGTTTGTATGACCTTTTTTGCATCTGGTGTATTGTATCTGATTAAATCAGATCTGTAACGAATTCTTCCCACTTTCTGTTCGAATGTTTTATCCGATTCCATGTATCTAACAATATTCTCTAACAACATGCAAACAATATATTAGATGTGTATAGAATGACAAAATTTGGGAGTTAAGGAATTTTGGAAACCCCCCCCCCCTTTTTTTTCGGATGCTAAAACAATCTTGAGAATCGACGCATTTCAGAGGTTTTTGCTTTCCTTGCTTCTTTTCAGAATGGGCTACCCTTGCCTTAGTCAAGGTCTATGATGAATTTAGAGATTTTCGCTTACAGAAAACCTTTATCCTTTCGTATCCTTATATGCATGTAAAATTCTTAAGTCTTTATGCTTTCGAAATTTGGGGATTGTTGTATGTAGGGGTTTGACATTTGAAACACCGAAACCCGAAATCCTGAAGTGTTGGTTCCACACCCTTTCACCTTTTGAATTCGGGAATTGTTGTGTGCTATGGTTTGACATTTGAAATCCCGAAACCTCGAAACCCGAAATCCCAAAGTGTTGGTTCCACACCCTTTTACCTTTTGGAATTCGGGAATTGTTGTGTTGTGGTTCGACATTTGAAACCCTGAAACCCTGAATCCTAAAATCCTGAAATGTTAGTTCCATGTTCTTTTCTCTTCGCAATTTCAGGAATTGTCTGTGGTTGATGTTTTGGATTTTGAAGTCGCGGGATTCCAAACCCCAAAATTCTAAAATGTTAGTTCCATGTTCTTTTCTTTTCACAATTTCAAGAATTGTTGTTTTCTGTTGTTTGACATTTGAAACCCCGAAATCCCGAAATGTTAGTGCCTTTATTTTTTGCAATTCAAAAATTGTGGTATGTTGGATGTTTGGCTATGAAAAACGCGAAACCTTGAACCCCAAAATCCCGAAATACNTGGACACCAGAACTCACAAAGTTGTGAATCCCAAAATCCCGAAGTGTGGGACCACCTTCCTCTTTTCGCATTTCGAAGGTTTGTATATGTGGTTGTTTTGGGCGCTTGCACTCACGAAATCTCGAACTCCGAATTCCCGAACTACTAATCACCTTTCGCATTTTCGGGAGTTGTTGTGTGTTGATGATTGAATTTTGTGTTCAGGAAAACCCGAACCCCGAAACCCCGAAGTACTTGGCATCTTGTCACAATTTTGGGAAATGTTGTGTGTTTATGTTCAGCTCTTGTACTCGTGAAACCCTGAATCTCGAAACCCCTAAATACTAGCCCAGAGTCGTTCTGTATTTCAGATTTCGGCAAACAACAGGGTCCTTTGTTTTGTTCGGCACTTGTGATCACTGAAACCCGATTGACCTCTGTTTTCTTCACAAAGCTCTAGGAACTTAGAAGAAACTTATTGTTATGGGAACAACATTATTAATGTAATGAATAGACTGGTAAAAGAACGTTGGAGAATCTTCATCCCGGATAGAGGTATGCGAGTAATAGACCGTATTACAATTCGATTGTATTGCAGACATAGGGTAATAATTTTATGTAGGGTTTTGGTCATAAAAACCCCAAAGTTGTTTGTATTGTTAAGACTGTGGTAGTGTTATAGGTACTAGCAGATAAGAGAATAATTATAAATTTCAGAATCTTAATTAAACATTGAAGTGATGAGTAAATACTCATTATATCGTCGATTAGAAAACTTAAGTTGAATGGTAAGGACATTCGATGACAATAAGGACTCTAACAAACCTTTAGACTCAAGTCTTCTAACATAAATCCTTCTTGCTTGAGATCTCAAAACTTTTCAAGGATAAATGTACAAATAAAAAAAAAAATTGTGGTGATTTTTGAGGTACATTACAGTTCTGGAATCATCCTTAACTGAGTCATTGTGGAATTTTCGCTATAAAAACATTTCTGTAACATTTCAGACCTTGAACTCTGAAGGATATTTATAGAAATGCTCCTTCTCCTAAAACACCTCAACCTACAAGGTTGACACTTCAACAATTGTAGGAAACAAAAGCAAAAGGTTTATGCTTTAATTGTGACAACAAGTACAGTAAGGGACAGAAGTGTGGTAGGAAGAATTTATTCTACATAGATTGTGAAGAGGAAGAAGAACAAGAACAAGAACCATCTCAAGATGAAAACGTAGAAGCAATTTCATCTGAAGACTTGACTCCCACGATATAATGTAATGCATTGGCTGGAATTAGCACTCCTCAAACCCTCAAGATTGAAGG
>SNQJ01S0055081.1:192524-207344 GCA_010110895.2 Picea sitchensis | reverse complement strand
AGGAAAACTTACTCGCACTCAGTTCAAATCTAAAAACTTCCCTTCAACAGAAAAACCTCTCCAGTTAGTACATATGGATTTATGTGGACCATCAAGGAAAGAAGGTACATGAAAATAAAATTATTTTATGTTGGTTATTGATGATTATTCTAGACTAACATGGGTTACCTTTTTGAAGGAAAAATCTGAAGCATTTGAAAAATTCAAAGTGTTTAAGTCTCTAAATAAGAATCAAACAGGAAAAATATTGAAGGCAGTAAGGTCTAATAGAGGAGGAGAGTTTAGTTCATGGAACTTCAAAGATTTCTATGATAAACATGGGATCAAAAGAGAGTACACAATTCCAAGGAATCCACAGCAAAATGGAGTTGTTGAGAGGCAGAGTAGATCAGTACAACAAATGGCAAGATCAATGATGAATGAAAGGAACATACCTCAGACATATTGGGTTGAAGCAATTCATACAACTCTTCATATCCTTAACAAAGATCATATTAGGCTACACAATGACAAGACTCCTTATGGACTATGGTTTGGAAGACTTGCTTCAATCAAGCATTTTAAAATCTTTGGGAGTAAATGTTATATCAAGAACAATGATGAAAATATTGGAAAATATGATGACAGGACCGATGAAGGTGTCTTCTTGGGTTATGATACAAATAGTAAAGGATATAGATGTTAAAATAAGAGACTGCATAAACTGGTTGATTGTATAGACATAAAAGTTGATGAATAAATCCCGGTCAGAAATGTAAGTAGTGTTGAACCAAAAACAAAAGATATAGTTGAAGATGAAGATGAACAGGTCCAAGGATCAGAAAGAGAAGAATCTAAATCAGATGAAGATACAAATACTCAGGCTAACATAAATCAACAGAAAGAAACAAACTCACCTCTCAGAATTGTTAGAAAGAATCATCCTGAAAATCAGATAATTGGGGATATACATAAAGGAGTTCAGACAAGAAGGAAATTGATTAAAGACTCATAACAATCTCATGTTGCTTTTTTATTTATGACTGAACCTAAAATTTTTGATGAAGCCGGCCAACATGATGATTTGATTAGAGCTATGAATGAAGAGCTTGATCAGATTGAGAAGAACAATACTTGGGAACTTGTCCCTAGAACTGAAGATAAGAATGTAATAGGTTCCAAATGGGTGTTCAAAAATAAAATGAATGAAAAAGGACAAGTTGTTAGAAATAAAGCCAGACTGGTCTATGAAGGGTATGCACAAGTTGAAGGTCAGGACTTTGATGAAACTTTTGCACTAGTGGCAAGATTAGAAGCCATTAGAATGTTCCTTGCATATTCATGCCATAAGAACTTTAAAGTGTATCAGATAGAAGTTAAATCAACTTTTCTTAATGGAGATCTAGAGGAAGAAGTATATATGGAGCAACCTGAAGGATTCTCATTGACAGATAATCCTAATTATGTTTGCAAGATGAAGAAGGCCTTATATGTACTAAAACAAGCACCACGAGCTTCGTATTATAGATTGGACAAAGTTTTACAAGACAAAGGGTTCAAGAAAGGTACTGTTGACAACAATCTCTACATTAAGTCTGAAGGTGATAATTTACTAGTTGTTTTGGTTTATGTAGATGATATTATTTTTGGTTGTACTAATGAATCATCTGTCCATTGGTTTGATAACTCTATGCAAACAAAGTTTGAGATGTCCTTGATAGGAGAACTATCATATTTTTTTGGCTTACAAGTAAAACAAAGTTCTGCAAGAATTTTTATATCTCAAGAAAAATATTTGAAAGAGATGTTGAAGAAATTTCAGATGGAGGATTCCTCTCCTATTAGTACACCTATGGTGGTTGCTTGAAAGCTCAGTAAAGATGATATGTCACTCGATGTTGATCAAAGGACATAACGATCAATGATAGCCAGTCTTCTGTACATCACAACATCCCGTCTTGATATAATGCAAGTTGTTGGAATGGCAGGTCGTTATCAGTCATCTCCTAAAAAACGTCACTTGGTAGCTATCACAAGGATATTCAAATACTTGAAGGGAAAAATGAATTATGGTCTGTGGTATCCCAGAAATCAGAATTTTCATTTAACTTCTTATTCAAATGCAGATTGGGCAAACTATGTTGATGAGAGAAAAAGCAACAGTGGAGGAGCATTCTTTCTGAGTGACTCATTAGTAGCATGGCTTAGTAAGAAGAAAGGATCTATTTCCTTATCAACTACAGAAGTAGTGTACATTGTTGCTGCTACTTACTGCACTCAGATTTTGTGGACGATCCAAACTCTTGTAGATTTGAAGTTAAACTATACTGATATGATTACAATTCACTGTGATAACACCGGTGCCATTAGTGTCTCCAAGAATCCTATTATTCATTCCAAGAATAAGCATATCCCAATAAAATACCATTTTCTCAGAGAACAAGTTACAAACAAAATTGTTCAGCTGAATTATATTCCTTCCACAGAACAGATTGTTGATATCTTTACTAAACTGTTAGCAGCAACCCCTTTTGGATATCTTCGTCAAAATTTGGGGGTTATAACTTCTTTCGTCTAATCTGTTCACCTGGTCAGGGGGAGTACTTATTGAATATCTGTTGTATTTCTAAGCTTCTTATAGTTGACAGGGGGAGTATGTACTGCAACATCTCAGGAGGAGAATGTTTCTTCTTTGACATTGATGTCAAAGGGGGACAAAATGTGGTAATTTCAAGGATGCTACAATGGTATAGTTGGACATTCTTCAAGGGGTTGACATCAATGCCAAAGGGGGAGATTGTTGGCATGTTTTCAAGTAGAGGTAGAGTATGTGTGTTTTTCATTAATGGCAAAGATCAAGACCAGTAGTGCAGCGATGATCGCATGGCAAGATAAAAAGCGTAAACTCCAGGAGACAAAGAAGCAACTCACGACAGAAAATCGCGAAATGAGAAACCACGACTTAAACTCCATTTCGGAGTTCCGGATACTGGGATTTGGAGGAGTCAAGAGTTGAGACTCTTCATCACAGAAATCCTGAAGTTGCAAAATGCGGAACGCCGAAATCCCAAAACAGGCACATCAACAAAGACTCCATTTCGGAGTTACGGATACCGGGAGTTGGAGGAGTCAAGAGTCGAGACTCTTCATCATAGGAGTCCCAAAGTTGTGAAATGTGGAACGCTGAAATCCTGAAACAGGAACATCAACAAAGACTCAATTTCGGAGTTCCAGATACTGGGAGTTGGAGGAGTCAAGAGTCGAGACTCTTCATCACAGGAGTCCCGAAGTTACGAAATGTGGAATGCCGAAATCCTGAAACTAGCACATCAACAAAGACTCTTTTTTGGAGTTTCGCAGACCAGGAAATCAAAGATCAAAGGAACTTTAACCTTTGAAGTAGCGAACCCCGAAATGTCGAAACAAGCACATCAACAAAACACGTTAGCAAACCATGTCAGCTAAGGATAGGTGGCAGCTATTCATCACGTGTCAATCCACATGTGACATCAGTAGGTTTACGTCACATCAAAACTTTCTATTTCAAGGTTTTACATAGCAAGCTGAAACTCCACCATCATGAAGTCTCGAACTCTGAAATGCTAAAAGGGACTATTGTGAGTCTCGAAAACCCGAAAGGAAAAACTCCGAAATCCCGTCAACCGTCCATATTAGTGGGTTATGTGAACCGTCCGATCACTTCGGAGATTTTGTAATCATGAATTTTATAATGCTAGAGTCACGATGACTCGAAGGGAAAAACGTTGAAATCCCATCAGTCATTCGATTAAGAAAATAAGGGATCATATTATGAAGTTTTGTGGACTGTTGATGTAGCTCCATTTCGGGGATTGTGACTTGGAGTGTCGAGACTCTTCACCATAGTAATGCCAAAATGCCGAAATGCGAAATAACGAAATCAATGCGAGACCCTGTGCTTGTAATCCAACGGTGTTGGATACTTGGATATCTGATCGAAGGGCTACTGCTCCTCTTCACAGTTAATCGATCAGTTACGATTCAGTTAGTAGAACTGAATCATGACTCTTGGAAGGTTGGCGATTCAGTTGCTGATGCGTTTTCTTGGAGGTTCACAGTGTAACTGCTAGAAATGACTGATGGTTTCTTCCAGAGGACTTGAAGAGACTTTAGGGTGATCACCAGAGAGGATGAAGAGTCTCGAGGCATATACTAGTGGCATGAAGACTGTTCATAGAGGCTATTGACAGATGTAAGACCATTGGAGCCTGGAAATGCATTAGAGGGAATGAGCTCGACTATGACAAAGAAGATGAAGAGTCTCGACTATTGGAGAGGATAAGTAATCTCGGCATAACACTCAGTGATGATGGATGCATGGGTTTAACCGCGAGTGAAGCTAAAGAGTTGCAATGATGATCAAGCAGAGAATTCAACATGGGGAGAGCATGCATAAGCATTGTGTAGAGAGGATGCAGAAGATGCACAGAGAGAATAAAAATGGAGAATAGAGAAGAGATTCGTGGTTGTTGAGTGTGATTCAGGTGTGTAGAAGGAGGTAGAGTGCAGGAGCTGAAATGCACAGAACAAGAATGGTGCATAGAAGGGACATGGTGCATAGAGAATAAAAGGTAGAAGAACATAAAGCGTAAGTGTGGTTTGTTGGAAGACATTGATGCAGGTAGAGAAGAGAAGTGTAGCCAAACAGTGATGATACCTGTAAGCCATTGATAAATATTCTACCACTGTGATAAATTTATATATAGAAAACTTTATATTTTAGGGTGGTAGGGAGGTTCTAGGGAGGAGTTTTGTCCTCAAAGGTTCAAGTGGGTGCTTGAACACAGGGAGTTGTAGCTTCCATCTGGTTGCAGCCAGAGAAGCCAGGGTGGTAGAGTGGTTCAAGGGAGAACTCTTGTTCTTTGTTATATAGGTTGGTGCTTGTGTTACTGGAAGTTGGTGCTTCCATCCAGTTAGTGCTGGAACACTTAGGGAGTTGTATCTTCCTTCTAGTTGGTGCTAGAGAAACCAGGGAGTTGGTGCTTCCTTCTAGTGGGTGCTAAAGAAACCAGGGAGTTGGTGCTGCCTTCTAGTAGGTGCTAGAGAAAAACAGAGAGTTGGTGCTCTCAGCAAGTTGCATCTTGCAAAACAGAGGTTGCATCCTCTCAATGAGTTGGAGCTCATATGTATGATAATGTACAGAATGTAAAGATTACTTCTCATACCAAGAAGAAGAGGTTTTTACCCTTTATGGGTTTCCTCAGGAAATATATGTCTATGTGTATCTCATATGTGTGAATGGTGTTGAATGTTCTATTGCTTACTTCCCTACATTATTGTGATAATCATTGAGAGTTCTGTAATGAATTTAAAAATTAGCATAATTGTTTAAGCTCGGTAACAACTAATTCACCCCCCCCTCTCAGTTGTCCAACAGACTTATCATTCAAATACAAAGCATAGTGATGTTCAATATCACTTTGTGAGAGACATGGTTGAAGAAAAGAAGGTGTTGTTGATGAAGGTTGACAATTTAGAGAATGTTGCAGATTCATTAACAAAATATGTGAGCATTGAGAAGTTCTCTTGGTGTAGAGGATATATGGGAATTGTTTCCCTTGATTGTTGAATATGTAACCCTGTAACCCCCTGTATGCAAAAAAAAACAACAAGTGGGAGAATGTTGGGTTTGTGTTATATTCTTTCCTCAGTTTGCATGTCGATTTATGAGTCATTTTTTGGCACATAGGATTTTATCGATTGTTTTCTATTTCCGGTTAAGGAATTAGGGTTGTTGACTAATACAGGTCATAGGATTAGGATTTTGGATTCCCCTAGATCCTATATGTATATCGTATTGTAAAAAATCTATGATATGAATGAATATAGAAGATATTGGTTTTCCTAGTTTTGGGTTTCTAGGGGAAAAATATCTGTGTAATGTGTGTATTTTCCATTGTATCTTTTTTTTTCTTTCATTGAAAATCTATTTGCAGTAAAATATTTTACAAGGTTAAAATCTATAGTTCGCACAAAACTAAAGCACCATAGTGGCGTTATTTCAAACAAAAAAATACTCTGGTGTGCTACAAAAATAATGGCGCACCAAGCCACACAGTTGCTCTAAAACATTGTGCACCATGGCAGTGTTATTTTTAAAATTTTTATATGCAACAATGTGCTACTTAAACAATTGCACCGGTGCAAACGGTTGGTCCCAAACAATGGAACATCGTGGTAAATTTTTCAAAAAAAATACTCCAATGCACTACGTAAATAACAACGCACTAATGAAGCTAGTTATTTAGTGCACCATAAAAGGGTTAAATTAAAAACAATTACCAACCATATTCTTAATCAGGAAGAGACGTCATCTGAGAGAGTAGCAACAACAGGAGAAGAGGGTTTACTATACAATGTTGTACTATATTGGGAGGAGAGGGAGATGGATTTGTTTCCTGAGTGTCTGTGAATTTTTTTGCCTGCATTTCAACTATAAATACTTGAGTCTAAAGTATAGGCATTTCAGCTATAAAGACTTGATTATAAAGTATAGGCATTTCAACTATAAATACTTGAGTCTAAACTATGGGTAGTCTCTCAAAATTCTAATCTACAATAATTTGAAGCATGTTGTAGACTCAAGTATTTGATGAATTCCCAACTAACGGGTTGTCTAGAAAAATTCTAATCTATATTAGTTTCTAATTCACAATGGTGTATGATTTTGATAACAATTTGAGTTCTTATGACCATGATTTCCATGATGGGAATATTTCTCCATGGGTACCTACTACTGTCTAGATCACCCTTCCCATATCACCATCATGATCGTCAATGATTATAACCTTATGTGATCTCACTTTGAATGATCATAACCAACTTGCCTCATCTTCAATGATCATAACCTGCATGATCTCCCCGTCAATGATCATAACCTGCATGATCTATTCATCAATGATCATAACCTTGATCTCACCATCAATGATCATAACCTTGATCTCACCATCAATGATCATAACCATCTCTCAAAATCCTAAACAATAATCATTTCATGTTTATAATATAGTTGAGAGTTCACCAAATCCTTGAGTCTACAATATGCTCAGTCTAGAAAAATTGTAATATATATTACTGGAAAATAAAATTTTCCATAACTTTTAAAGAAGAATGGTGTGTATATTTAAAATACACCACACCGATGCATATATAACACACCAACACACTGTTTTTTTGCATCAATAACCACACCTTGACATGACTAAATACAAAAACTATGCACCATAATAGGATTATTTCAAAAAATATACTCCGGTGCACTCCATGGTATACTGATGCACGACTCAATACACGTGCTCTAAACGGACACACCATGATAGGGTTATTTAAAAAAATATATATAATCCAATGCGCTTGTTAAAAAAAGATGCACCGGTGCCGATAATATTAGAGCGCATAGTGACATGGTTAAATAAAAACTTTACTCACCATTATAGGATTATTTTAAAAAATATATATCAGTGTGCTTTGTAGTATACTGACGCATCAGGGGGTACTATTGCTCCAAATGAAGCACCGTTTTAGGGTTATGTTTTTTAAATAAATGATGCTCTATGTAACACTGGATGCATTGATGCCTTGGAAAATCGACCACACTATGATAGGGTTAAATAAAAAAATTATGCACCATTGTAGTATTTTATTAAAAAAATATATACAATGGTGTGATCAATAGTAACTGAACGCATGGTGCAAACCCGTTCTCAAAAAGGGAACAGTGTGTTTGGTTTATTTGTAAAAAATACTACGTAGATATTGTAGCACCGATGCATTCATTCATCGAACACACTGAAAGAAGATTTAATAAAAAAAAAATTACCAGCCATAAAATTCATTTTTATCATTTGAATTCCTATAGAGCTCAAAAGCATCGGTGCAATTTTTTCCTCTCTGAAGTGCCCTTTCATCGGTGCTTCCCTTGCGTTCATCCCTTCCATCTGGTTTTGTGTGCGTGGATTTAAAATTTTTCCAAACGGTGGGAAAATGTTGTAGGGGCTATTCAACCCTGTCAACTAGACCCGATAGTTGACTTACAATTTGTTGGTTGGACGATGTAGTTATGAGTAGAATTCGATCAGATTCTTTGTTAACTGACTAAACCAGTGATTTAAGTAGTTACAATTTCCTGATAGAGGTATAAATTGTTGGCATGTTTACAGGTAGGTGTGCTTGTCACTGATGGCAAGATCAGAGTATGCAGCGATGGAAAAATAGGGACAACGTAAGCCCGAGAGGAGAAGTGATAGAGATCTTTAGATCCCATTGAGAATTCCCAATGAACTTTAGATCTGAGCCCAAGGTCCGATCAACGTTGGATCCAGGAGAACCTGCATGTTCCTTAAAGAGAAAGGTGAAGCGGGGTTACAAAATCCCGAAGGCAGGAGGATAGTTTCAGATATCGGGAGTTGGAAGAGTCGAGACTCTTCATCATCAGGAGTCCCAGAATCATGAAATGTGAAACACCGAAATCCCAAAAGAAGGAGGAGAGTTTCAGATACCAAGAGTTGGAAGAGTCGAGACTCTTCATCATCAGGAGTCCCGGAATCGCGAAATGAGAAACATCGAAATCCCAAAAGTAGTAGGACAGTTTCAGATAACGGGAGTTGTAAGAGTCAGGACTCTTCATCATCAGGAGTCCTGGAATAGCGAAATGCAAAAACTAAAAAACCCGAAATAGGCACATCGACTGAAGGTTCAGATACTGGGATTTGGAGGAGTCAAGAGTCGAGACACTTCATCATCAGGAGTCCCGGAATCATGAAATTCGAATCTTCGAAAACCCGAAATAGACACATCGACCGTAGGTTCGGATACTGGGAGTTGGAGGATTCAAGAGTCGAGACCCTTCAACATCAGCAGTCCTGGAATCGCGAAATGCGAAACCTTGAAAACCCAAAATAGGCACATCGACCAGAGGTTCGGATATCAGGAGTTGGAGGAGTCAAGAATCGAGACTCTTCAACATAGGAGTCCTGAATTGCCGAAACGCGAAAAACACCTTTTGGTGTTGGTTTCAGATACCGAGAGTTGGAGTGTTGAAACACTTTGCAACAGGAATGTCGAAATGATGAAATGTTGAAACACATTTTCAAATAAGGCTATGGTCACCACTGGTGGTCACATCATTGAAGAGATGTAGAGAAGAGCTCGAAGAACCAAGCTCCATTTCGGATTTTCAGGGATCGTGACATGGAGCATTGAGAAACTTTACCACAAGAATGCCGAAATGCAAAATAAATGCAAGACCCTACGGATCCAATCCAGTGGTGCAGGTGAATTTGAATATGATCGGAGGGATGTTGCGGTTCACAATGTAATTGCTAGAAATGACTGATTGTTTCTTCCAGAAGACCTGAAGATATTTCAGGGTGGTCACCAGAGAAGATCAAGAGACTCAAGGCATCTGCCAGTGGAATGAATATTGTTCATATAAGCGATTGACAAATGGAAGAGTGTTGAAGGCTGTAACTGCAACAGAGAGATTGAGCTTGAGTGTGACAGAGAACATGAAGAGTCTTGACTGCTGGAGAGGCTAAGGAATCTCGGCATAACACCCAGTGATGATAAACACATGAGTTAAAACCTCCAGAGAAGCTGAAGAGTCAAATGATGATCAGGTAGAGCACTTGTTGTGAAGAGCATGCAGAAGCATTGCGCATAGGGCATGCACAAGGTGTACAGAGACTATAAGAATGTAGTACAAAGAAGAGATTAGTGTTGTTGTTGTTGAGGGTGATTCATGCATGTAGAAGGAGGCAGTTTGCAGCAGCTGAAATGCACAAAAGAGGAATGGTGCATAGAAGGGACATGGCAAACAGAGCATAATAAGCAGAAGAACATAAAGTGTAAGGAATGTGTGCAGGAAGACACTGATGCAGACAGAGTAGGGTAGTGTAGCAGAACAGTGATGAGACTAGTAAGCCATTGATGAACATTATATCACTGTAATTAGTTTCAGTAGAAAAGATTTATATTTCAGGGTGGTTGGGAGGTGCTAGGGAGGACTGTTGTCCTCAGGGGTTTAAGTGGGTTCTTGAACATAGGGAGTTGTAGCTTCCATTTGGTTGTAGCCAGAGAAATGAGGGTGGCAGGGTGGTGCAAGGGAGAACTGTTGCTCTCTATTATACAGGCTGGTTCCTGTGTGACTGGAAGTTGGTGCTTCCATCCAATAGGTGCTGGAACACTTAGGGATTTGTTGCTTCCTTCTAGTGGGTGCTAGAGAAACTAGGGAGTTGGTTCTTCCTTCTAGTAGGTGCTAGAGAAAACAGAGAGTTGGTGCTCTCAGCAAGTTTCAACTTGCAATACAGAGGTTGTAGCCTCACAATGAGTTGGAGCTCATATGTATGATAATGTAAAGAATGTAAAGATTACTTATCATATAAAGAAGAAGAGGTTTTTACCCTTTATGGGTTTCCTCAGGAAATATCTGTCTCTGTATATTTCATATGTGATAATGATGTTGAATGTTCTATTGCTTACTTCCCTGGATTATTGTGATTGTCATTAAGTGCTCTGCAAAGAATTTAAAATAAGCATAATTGTTTAAGCATGGTAACAACTGATTCACCCCCCCCTCTCAGTTGTCCAAAAATTGGTATCAGAGTCGACCCCTTTTATCTAAGGGTAGATCCTAGAGCTTAAACATGTCAAGCCATGAAGGAAATTCAACCAATAAGGCTCCGTTGTTCAATGGAACAAACTTTGCCTTCTAGAGGTTAGAATGAGACCCTACATAATGGCTTTAGGTGCAGATGGTTGGGATGTGGTAGATACTGGTTATGCAAAGCCAGTTGTACTAGCTAATAAGGATGACAAGCTATAATTTAGCTTCAATGCTAAGACTATGAATACTATCTTGAGTGGGCTTGCAGAAGCAGAATTCGTAAAAGTTATGCACCTAGGAACTGCCAAAGAAATGTGGGACAAACTCATTAGCAGTTATGAAGGTAATGAGAAGGTAAAGGATGCCAAGCTTCAAATCTAGAGAGTACAGTTTGAACAGTTGAAGATGAAAGAAGTTGAAACTATTGGAAAATACTTTCCGAGAGTTGAAGAACTGGTAAATGCAATGAAAGCACTTGGTGAAAAAGTTGAGGAACCTTCTTTAGTTCAGAAAATTTTGAGATCTCTAGTAGATAGGTTCAGCCCAAAGGTCTCTGCTATAGACGAACTTAATGATCTAAAAACCTTGGAGTTTGATCAACTTCTAGGAACATTGACTGATATGAAATGAGAATATTTAAAAATAAACCCATCTCCAGAGAAGCATCATTTAAAGAAGACAAGAATGAGGATTCTAAGCCTGATGAAATTGAAGAAAAAATTGTGAAGAGACTGAAGAAGGGATTAGGCAAATACAAAGGTAAATTTCCTTTCAAATGTTTCAACTGTGGTAAGATAGGTCATTTTGCAAATAGATTTCCTCACAAAGGAAAGGATTACACATGTGATGATGAGGAGAAGCACAAACACAAAAATTTATTTAAAGAGAATAATTTTAAGAAGAAAATTCTTTGTGTAAACAATGATGATGATCCTTCAGATGATGAAGATAATGACTCCTCTATTGAAAATAAACTAAATGACTTCATACTTATGGCCAAAGAGGATTATGATAATAAAATCACAGGAAGTGAGGCTAATGAAGAAGAAGATGTGGTTGATATGGAAGGAGAACTGATCAGTGCATTGGAAGAGATTGACAGACTAAGAATTAAGAACAGAAAGAAAAAACAATTGTTGATACAGTTCGAGAAAGATAGTAAACAACCTGATGAAGACTTTACCCTGCTAAAAGTAGAATTAGAAGAGGCAAATAAAATCAAGGACATTCTGAAACAACAGTTATCAGAAAAGAAGGCAAGATGTAAATCTTTGGGAGAAGAAGTAGTGAAAACTAGGAAAGAGTTGGGGAAGTTTCAAGCCTTGTATCATTAGAATCTGTCAAGTATCAAAGCCTGAGAAGGATTAGCCACTATTCTGAATCAGCAAAGGAATCCAAAGATGAAAACTGGTTTGGGTTATGAAGAGGGTTCAAGTAGTGGTCAACCAAGAAACAAAGAACCCATCAAGTTTGTCAAATCTACAACCAATGACAACAACAAACCTGCAGAAACAAAGGAAGACAATCAGCTGCCCAGGAGGAGTAAAGAAAAAGGTGCCAGGATTGAATCTATAGAACAAAGAAATAATGCACCCCATGCTCAAGGAAATCATCAGCATGGAAGAAATCGACCTGTTCAAAGAAGACAACCATTTTCCAGGTACCAACGTTTTTTCTATGGATATTGTTTCTTTTGTTCTAACACTTGTCATAAAGTTGTAAACTGTTCCTTAAAATTAAATTACGAGAAATCAAGACATTCAAGGTATAGATATCTACCATAACAAAGAATGAGACAGCCAAGTAACAAACCACCACAGACTGAAAATCACTTGATGGATGGGAAAAGGACACAGGTTAAGCATAACAATCGTTATGATCCGCTATTCGACAAACAAGAATGTTACATCTATCATAACTATGGACATAAATCTGTTGACTTTCACTTAAGGACTATGAACTAGATTTGAATTCCCCTGCTGAAAATGTCAAGGTTTCGAAGAAGAAAGAAAGTGACAAGTGTGGATTAGTGTTGTCATCTCAAAGACAAACAAAACTTTGGTATATAGACACTGGATGCTCCAAACATATGATGGGAGACAAAGGTATGTTTCTATCTCTAAGTGAAAGAAAATCAGGAAACGTAACCTTTGGAAATGATGCTCCAGGTAAAATAAGGGGTAAATGGATGGTGAGTTAAAGTAATGGAAAAGGAAAATTCCAAGATGTTCTACTTGTAGATGGGCTGAAACATAATCTGCTCAGTGTAAGTCAAATGTGTGACAGAGGATGTGAAGTGGTGTTCACATCCAAGGACTGCAAGATAAAGTCTGTAAACTTAGGGAAAGTGGTGGCCAAAGGCACAAGGACATACAATAATGTATATGTTCTGAAAGAAGATAGAGAAGAGTTTCATCTAAGAAAACATGATGAAAGCTAGTTATGGCATAGGAGACTTGGACATCTAAACTTTGACCACTTAATCAAGCTCAAAAATCTTGACGCAGTAAAAGATCTTCTAAGAATATCAAAGCCCCAAGATTCTATGTGTAAACCCTGCCATGTAGGAAAGCTAACCAGGACACCGTTTAAGTCCAAGAGCTTTACTTCAATAGACAAACCACTCCAACTAGTTCATATGGATTTATGTGGACCATCGAGACAGGAAGGCACAGGGAGAGAAAACTACTTCATGTTGATTATTGATGATTACTCCAGACTTACTTGGGTTGCCTTTCTCAAGGAAAAAGGTGAAGCATTTGAGAAGTTTAAAATATTTAAGGATTTAACTGAGAATCAAATAGGCAAGAGGTTAAAGGAAGTAAGATCAGACAGAGGAGGAGAATTTATGTCAAGTGATTTCAAGGAATTCTATGATAAGCATGGGATCAAGAGAGAATACACAATCCCAAGAACTCCACAACAAAATGGAGTAGTTGAGAGGAAAAACAAAACAATGCAGCAAATGGCCAGGTCAATGATGAATGAGAAGAACATTGGTCAAGCCTACTGGGTAGAAGCAATACACACAACAGTCCATGTTCTTAACAAATCCCACCTCAGACCACAAAGTGACAAGACACCTTATGAACCATGGTATGGGAGACCTGCTTCAATCAAACACTTCAAAGTATTTGGGAGTAAATGTTACATAAAGAATAATGATGAGAACCTTGGAAAATATGATGACAGGGCTGATGAAGGTATCTTCTTAGGGTATGCTACAAACAGTAAAGGATACAGATGCTATAATAAGAGGTTGCATAAAATGGTTGACAATATTGACATAAAAGTTGATGAAGGAATCCCAGCAAGAGAGGTGTACAATAATGAGTCATCTACAGAGGAAACAACTAAAGATGAAGATGAACAGGTCCAAGAATCAGAAAATGAAGACTCTGAATCAGATGAAGACACAGATATGTAGATAGACTCAAATCAGCAGACAACTTCAAACTTCTCCTCCAGAATCACTCAAAAAAATCATCCTGCAAGTCAGATAATTGGTGAAAAAGACAAAGGTGTACAAACTAGGAGAAAGATAATCAAAAACACTGAACAATCACATATAACTTTCATATCCATGCTGGAACCCAAGAATTTTAATGAATCTAGCAAAGACGACCATTGGGTTAAAGCAATGAATGATGAACTTGATCAGATTGAGAAAACAAATACGTGGGAAATGGTTCATAGACCTGAAGGTAAAAATATCATTGGTTCAAAATGGATCTTTAAAAATAAGTTGAATGAGCAGGGACAAGTTGTCAAGAATAAAGCAAGATTGGTTTTTAAAGGCTATACTCAAATAGAAGGACTGGATTTTGATGAAACATTTGCGCCCGTAGCAAGATTAGAAGCTATCCAAATATTTCTTGCCTATGCTTGTCATAAAAGGTTTAAAGTCTATCAAATGGATGTCAAGTCATCTTTTCTAAATGGAGATTTAAATGAAGAAGTCTATATAGAACAACTAGAGGGTTTCGAATTGTCTGATAACACTGACTTAGTATGCAAGCTGAAGAAAGCTTTATATGGGTTAAAACAAGCCCCTTGTGCCTGGTATCAAAGACTGGATATGTATCTCAAAGACAAAGGGTTCAAGAGAGGAACATTTGACAACAATCTATATATCAAAAAATAGGATAATGATTTGCTCATCATGTTGGTCTATGTACATGACATCATCTTCGGATGTA
>SNQJ01S0055081.1:177418-192514 GCA_010110895.2 Picea sitchensis | reverse complement strand
TTTTCAATTATCATTCTACTCAGATGTTGATTGGGCTAACTGCATGGATGAAAGGAAAAGCACGAGTGGAGGTGCGTTCTTCTTAGGAGATTCTCTAGTAGCATGGTTGAGTAAAAAGCAAGGTTCCATTTCTTTATCAACTATAGAGGCAAAGTACATTGCTACTGCTACCTGTTGCACTAAGGTATTATGGATGATTCAGACACTTGCAGACTTGGAGGTAAAATACGCTGCACCTATCCCAATTCATTGTGATAACACTAGTGCCATCAATGTGTCTAAGAATCTTGTATTCCACTCCAAGATGAAGCATATTCCCATAAAATACCATTCTCTGAGAGAATAGGTCACCAATCAGGTTGTTCAGGTCCATTACATTCCAACCACAGAACAAATTGTAGACATCATTACTAAACCCCTAGCCAAGACACCATTTGAATATCTCCGACAGAAGCTGGGTGTCATCCTGTCTCACACCTAAGAGAGTCCATCCTATTAGGGGGAGTTTTGTATTGATTGAATATCTGATACCTCCTAAAAATACTGCAACAGCTCAGGGGGAGTATGTTTTCTTTGACATTGATGTCAAAGGGGGAGAAAAGGAGTGGTCCAGACTGGATGATATAGTTGGAGGTCCAAATAGATTAGCACAATCATTTAGGGTTGCCATCAATGCCAAAGGGGGAGATTATTGTCATCTTTACAAGCAGTTGTGCTTGTCATTGATGGAAAGATCAGAGTATGCAGCGATGGAAAAATAGGGACAATGTAAGCCCGGGAGGAGAAGCGATAGAGATATTTAGATCCCATTGAGAATTCCTGATGAACATCAGATCTGAGCTTGAGGTCCGACTGGCGTTGGATCTAGGAGAACCTGCATGTTCTTTAAAGAGTAAGGTGAAGTGGGGTTATGAAATTCTGAAGGCAGGAGGATAGTTTCGGATACCAGGAGTTGGAAGAGTCGAGACTCTTCATCATCAAGAGTCCCAGAATCGCGAATTCAAAAACACCGAAATCCTAAAAGAAGGAGGACAGTTTCAGATATAGGGAGTTGGAAGATTCGAGACTCTTCATCATCAGGAGTCTTGGAATCGTGAAATGAGAAATACCAAAATCCCTAAAGTACGAGGATAGTTTCAAATACCGGGAGTTGGAAGAGTCGAGACTCTTCATCATCAAGAGTCTTGGAATCACGAAATGTGAAACCCTGAAAACCCAAAATAGGCACATCGACCAAAGTTTCTAATACCAGGAGTTGGAAGAGTCAAGAGTCGATACCCTTCATCATTAGGAGTCCCGGAATCGTGAAATGTGAATCCTCGAAAACCTAAAATAGGCACATTGACCGGAGGTTTAGATACCGGTAGTTGGAGGAGTCAAGAGTTGAAACCCTTCGTCATCAGGAGTCCTAGAATCGCGAAATGCAAAACCATGAAAACCCAAAATAGGCACATCAACTGGAGGTTCAGATACTGGGAGTTAGAGGAGTCAAGAATTGAGACTCTTCAACACAGGAGTCCCGAAATGCCGAAATGCGAAAAACACCTTTTCGTGCTGGTTTTGGATACCGGGAGTTGGAGTGTCGAAACACTTTGCAACAGGAATCCCGAAATGACGAAATGTCGAAATGCGTTTTCGAATAAGGCTACGGTCATTGCCAGTGGTCACATTGTCGAGGAGCTATAGAGAAGAGCTCGAAGAACCAAGCTCCATTTCGGAGTTTCAGGGATCGCAAGATGGAGCATCGAGAAAATTTACCACAGGAATGCCAAAATGTGAAATAAACGCAAGACCCTACCGATCCAATCCAACGGTGCAGGGGAATTTGAATATTATTGGAGGGTTGTTGCGATTCATAGTGTAATTGCTAGAAATGACTGATTGTTTCTACCAAAAGACTTGAAGAGATTTCAGGCTGATCGCCAGAGAAGATGAAGAGACTCAAGGCATCTACCAGTGGAATGCAGACTGTTCATAGAAGTGATTGACAGATGGAAGAGTGTTGAAGGATGTAACTACAATAGAGAGATTGAGCTCGACCATGACAGAGAAGATGAAGAGTCTCGACTACTGGAGAGGCTAAGGAATCTTGGCATAACACCCAGTGATGATGAACACATGGGTTAAAACCACCAAAGAAGCTGAAGAGTTGAATGATAATCATGCAGAGCACTCGTTGTGAAGAGCATGCATAAGCATTGTGCATAGGGCATGCATAAGGTGCACAGAGACTATAAGAATGTAGTACAAAGAAGAGATTAGTGTTGTTGCTATTAAGGGTGATTCATGCGTGTAGAAGGAGGTAGTTTGCAGCAGCTGAAATGCACAAAAGAGGAATGATGCATAGAAGGGACATGGAGCACAGAGCATAAGAAGCATAAGAACATAAAGCGTAAGGAATGTGTGCAGGAAGACACTGATGCAGATAGAGTAGGGCAGTGTAGCATAATAGTGATGAGACTGGTAAGCCATTGATGAACATTATATCACTGTAATTAGTTTCAGTAGAAAATATTTATATTTCAAGGTGGTTGGGAGGTGCTAGGGAGGACTATTGTCCTCAGGGGTTCAAGTGGTTGCTTGAACATAGGGATTTGTAGCTTGCATCTGGTTGTAGCCAGAGAAATGAGGGTGGCAGGGTGGTGCAAGGGAGAACTATTGTTCTCTGTTATACGGGTTGGTGCCTATGTGACTGGAAGTTGGTGCTTCCATCTAGTAGGTGCTGGAACACTTAGGGAGTTGTTTCTTCCTTATAGTGGGTGCTAGAGAAACCAAGGAGTCGGTGCTTCCTTCTAGTAGGTGCTAGAGAAAACAGAGAGTTGGTGCTCTCAACAAGTTGCAGCTTGCAATAGAGAGGTTGTAGCCTCACAATGAGTTGGATCTCATATGTATGATAATGTATAGAATGTAAATATTACTTATCATATAAAGAAGAAGAGGTTTTTACCCTTTATGGGTTTCCTTAGGAAATATCTATCTCTGTATATTTCATATGTGAGAATGATGTTGAATGTTCTATTGCTTACTTCCTTGCATTATTGTGATTGTAATTAAGTGCTCTGCAAATAATTTAAAATAAGAATAATTGTTTAAGCACGGTAACAACTGATTCACCCCCCCTCTCAGTTGTCCAACAATATATAAGCACAAGAAGGCTTAGATAACTTCACGTGAGAGATTATATGTAATTGTGTTGTACTATCTATCATATAATAATAAGACTGTTCTTTGGGCTCTCATTACTTGTGTATGTGTCTATATATTTCTATGTGTATTCATGTATCTCTTTGATAGCTATGTAAGGTTCTACTTATAACACTCCCTACTTTCCCCTAGATTACAACATTGGTTCCATTGTTGGTATTACTAAATATGGGCATGTAGAAGTGTACATAAATGTTAACTCAACAAGAAATACATGAGTGGTGGGAGTACAAAACCAAGAACTACATCATAAACTACGCAAGAAGGAATAACCTCTCACTAGTTGAAGAAAAGTTGCAGTTCTTTTCAGATACGCATAAAATATTTCTTGAGGCTATCCCAGAAGCATTGTTTCAGCACATTAATAAATTAGTTGATGCGTAAATTGAGACATAACGGGAATTTAGGCCTAAATTTCAAGAACAGAGGAAGAACGAACCTACATCATTGGCTCGAAATATTTATTGAAGACTATATTTTAGAACAAGCCATTGATGATCAGACGTCCCTCGACAAAATAAAGGAAAAATTCTACACTGAATTTCACGACATATTATTTTGCATTGTTCCCACACTTCTTCATAAATTCCTTCTCAACAAGGGAGTCACTGATATCATCGATTACTGACCAATATTAGGCACATCGTTACCAAATATAAACTTCCAAGAAAGAGAAGAAAAATGGGAATCATTTTTTGACACAAAGTGCAAAGATACAAGAGAATCCTGGGATTACTTCTTGAAGAAATAAATATGGCCAACGCTCATGACTTAGAGTAAGTTGGGTCAGCAATGGAGGGTCGGTCGGGATTGTGTGATGCCATAAAAACAAGAAGTAGCATTTCCCAAGCCTAAATTTTTTCAAGAGGGAAGCAAGCCCATAAGGAATCCACGAATATCTAGAAAATAGAACGGGATAAAAGATAACATAAAAGAGAAGAAATTCATAACCAGTGGAACAAAAAAAAATTTAATAGAAATATTTATGGGGAGGGTCAACCTTTTAGAGTGAGTGAGAAGTATGATTCAAATAGATCGACCAGATTTATCAACAACAACATCCACAATGACACCCAAAAGAAATAGCAACGCATAGATGAACATTCATCAACCGGTCGAAAGACCGAAAAGTATGGATTACGAAGAATATGGACCATCTTTACCTACATCTCCCACACTGGAAAATAATCCAAGGATGAGATAATTTCTCCAACAAAGGCTGCAAATCGAGGACCAATCTGGAAGATTATGGTACAAAATGAACGACCTAGGAAACCTAGGAGACACATTGATTGTCGATCCTAAATGAAATGAAGTCGAAAACATGATTACTCGAATCAAGGACCTCACCAACTCAATCCCCCTTCAAAATTTAAGATCGAGAGAAGCAATTAATTGTATTCTGGAAGCGACGCAACCTTTGGAACGACAGTTAATCGAATACACATATCAAATCTCCCAAACTGAGGATGTGTATTATGTACTCTTAGACGACCCTTGTGTAAAACAAAATTCCACTAATTTCAATAAACCCTCATTAAGAATTCAAAATCTGGGCTATTGACTTCATCAGGCCATTTCCACAAAGGGAAAGAAGAACTAGTGCCAAGTACATATTTACTGTGATCAAGTATGTGACTAAGTGGGGAGAAGCTGAGCTAGTAGAATCGTGTACCAAAGAGGTAGAAACTAAATTCATCTACGAGAACATAATCAAAAGATTTGTTTGTCCTCTAACACTAATCAACGACCATGGAACTCACTTTGTAAATGAAACAATTAAAGTTCTACTAGAAAAAAATTTAGTCGGCCATAGAAAAATGACAACCTATAGCCCACGAGAAAATGGGGTAGTCCAATCCTTTAATAAAACATTACACAAGGGACTTGCAAAGATATGTGGCATAAATAAATATGACTAGGATGATAATATCCATGCAATCCTCTAGGCGTATATATCAACATTCAAAAGATCAACTAGGAAGAATCTGTTCAAAATAGTCTATGACTAGGAAGTTTTTATTCCGCTACAATTTTGGACTAATTCTGAAAGGGTGACAGCTATAGAAAAAATTGATCAAAGAAAAAACTTGAACGACCAACCATACCAAATAAACAAGCTGGAAGAAGAGAGGCTAATAGAAATCTAGCACCAAGAGGTTCAGAAGAAACAACAAAAATAGTGGCATGATCATAACTTAAAGAATTTGATATAAAAGAGGGAGACTTAGTCTTATTATATGACAGTCGTATAAAAGAAAAACCCAGAAAATTAGAAACAACTTGGCTGGGGCCTTATGTGGTGGAATATATTTGACCGACATGATCAATCCAACTTAGAATGTTATTGGGGCATCCATTTGATAAAGTAATTAATGGTGCCCATTTAATTAAATATCAAGTATAAAATAAAATAACCTTGTTGGAAAAGTATAACAATGATTTTCCAATAGAAACCAACTTAACTAACAAATCATACTTATAAGAAATAAACCTTGCTTAAAATTTTATAAACAAAAAAATTAGTTAAAAAAATTCAGGTATAAAAAACTGAAAAGTTAAAGTATTTAAAGAGTATCCATAACACTAAAGGAAAAACAACAATAAAATAAAATGGAGAGAGAAAACAACCCTTGGTGAAGCCCGAGACAAAGTAGCAAAAGATAAAAGTCTAGGGTTAGATGTCCTTCCTATGGAATTATTTTTGGGATGCATTGACGGGATTGAATGAACCATTCAAGTAGGTAAGGGAAAACACCCAATGGAAGGTCCCAATTAGACCCTCATCTGGAATATTGTTTCCAACTAGCCTGTTTTCCTAGTTACCAATTTAACTAATTATCTAAATATGAATATGAGAACAAAATGTTATCAGTTGACTTAAAACTCTAAATAACTAATCTAGACTAAAATGATTATTTATTATCCTAATATTCACTCCAATTCTATTCTATTATATCATGATCAAGAGTTAACTAAAAACAAATAAGTGCAGTTAAACATTTTATTACCTTCACAAAAATAATTCATAAAAGAAAGGAATATGAGAAATCAACAATAAAAGGAGTTAGAAACAAGTAATTGATTCAATGACTAATTATATTCACTGCACTTAAAATAAAAATCATGGTATCTATAGACATACAAAAAATAGTATTGAAATAGTTCATTGAACTAAAATCTACATATCATAGAAGTAAATATGCATTAAAAGAAAAGTCTCATTCATACACATTTGCACCAATATGTTCAAAATGTCTCTTTTTCAAATTCACATATAGTAATAATATTGTTTTGCTACAATCCGAGTACAAAATCCCTTTCACATTTACAATCATCCTTTTTGTAACTATTTGGTGTCTGTTTACATTCTAGAGATCAATCATATGTAAAAAGGCAGTTTACAATAATGACTCTTCACATATTTTTCCTTATTAGGAATACAAAACAAAATATGAGACAGGTGGAGCATTTATGACAATCAAAATCATTATGGATTCTTCTGTGCTTGCATTTGGTCCCAGTATTCCTTCGAGAGTGAATAATCATCCAAAATCTTTTGTAACTTATCTGAGTCCATCTTTTCGACATCTAATTATCCATCGCAAGCCTTTCTGGAGACTTCTTGTTTTAATTCTTGGGTTGTGCATTTGATAAAGTCTTGGGCCATGGTGATGAGTTTTGCGGGTTTCAATAGATAATCTTCAAGGGAGTCTTTATTTACCTCATTTAACCGCTCAGTTTTCACCTTCGTGGTTTCCCTATGCTTCTCCACCTCAACCATCATGGTTTTGGAAAGTGTTACTTCATCAATGGGGATCATTAGTGGGATCCTTAATTCTTCTAAAAGATCATCACAATTATTCCATATTCATTTGTAGGTCTTATATGATTCCTTTTGGATGACTTGTTTGTATTCTAATAGAGGCTTCCAAGTATCAAATAATACTTGGTCTTTTATCTTTTACTTTCTAGAGTAACATGGAAATGTAGTTGGGGGGTTTCTATATACTGATGCAGGAGCATCGCTCCATCTCAACACATGTCGTCTAATCAACATGCGTGGTGCACATTCAAGGAAGGAGAGGCGACACCCTCTCATTTTTCTTCAAGAATCCAAAGTGTGATCCAGGCATTAATTGAAGACAAGTTGGAAGAGAAAAATTGTGCTTTCGCACAAGATGGAGATAAGTTCGCCATTCATAGATTAACGACAAAAGGGATCTGCATCCGATTTGGAGAAAATTTCCATCATTGTAATCTATCCATTAGATAGGTGTTTTGAATGGTGATTTGACACCACTAAATTATCTTGTGAGGGAAGCTCATAGAGCCCATCTTGTAAAAATATTTGTATTATAAGCAAAGTAGGGGTTGGTTGGTTGTGTTGGTTGAGTCTTACAGAGGTTAGAAAATGGGGAGTAGGAGTAAAACAGAGAGCCAAGACTCAGTTACAGCTCGGACTCCACCATTGTAGTTTGGAATTCCACCATTAATAGAAAATGACAGTTCTTCCTGTTTTACATTTATGTTCAATGGATGTTGTGTTGTGAATGTATTTTACATGTATTTGAATTGTATATGAATGTTAGAAATCATTTGCAGGGATAGAGATATCGTTTTCTACCTGCGCGTGTGTTGATTTATGTCTGGTTCTCTAGGCTAAGTTCAAGGAGTGTGCGATAGAGCTGGGAAACTCTATAAGCCGACGCAAGGAGTATGTTTCTGAACTCAATGGAGTCAGAAGAGAAATTTCCAAGAGGGCATACCAAATTTACTCACTGAATCAGGGAGAAATTTCAAGGAGGTTAAGTTCCTTGAAAAGAAAGACCATGTGGAGAGAAGCACGGTCCATAGTTACTGAACACTCTGGAATACTCTGCCAAGAGTGGATCGAGCTTGTGTGAGCATACACAGGAGAAACATGGTTGAAGGTGTTGGAGAATCCTAGGATTTCTAAACATTCTGGTGAAGGAAGGATTTGCAAGAAGTTCGTTGACAAAGGAAAGGAGATACCTTAAACCTTTCCCTAAGGCTAAGGGAGAAGGCGTTGAAGAACTGAGCCAAGCGCAAGGAGTGCACCTAAGGTGTTGCAAGTTATCCTTACAAGCTTAGGAAGCAGAGTGAGAAGCTACCAGGAGCGCACGAGAAACTCGTAGAGGAAATTGGAACCGTGGAGTTTTTCAAGCCGGGAAAAGTCGTAGGAGAGTTGCACAAATTTTGTACAAGGAGTGCAGAAAGCCTTCGAGAACAGCCTAAGTCTCAAAAGGTGAAATTACGATAAGTGTGAAAAGGAGTCGAGGACTTGCCGTAGTCTCGAAGATAGAGAATTCACTCATCGTCGAGGAGGACACAGGTGGCAGAAGATCGAGAGGTTTGGGAGGAGGAACTTTGTAAGTTTTGTTGGGAGCAAACAAAGGATCTTTTTGAATTCACGAAGAGGGATTTCAATCCAGGCTGTTGGATTTGGAAGAGCGCATGGTAGAGATATGTGCATTTCAGAGGAGGAATAGTTTGGAAGAAGTCGGGAGGAGGACACCTGAACAGTCGAGAACCGAAGTAAATCTCAGTCATCCATCGAGGAGGACACGTGGAGTGGATCGACATTTCGCTGATTCACAAGTCGGTAAAAATATAGTCGAGAGAAGAGAAGAATCACGAAGTCCGAGCCCATGATTCGATAACAATTGTAGATTGAGAGAGGAACATGGACCACATATATGGTCCCAAAGTATTCTTAGATTCGAGAAATAGGGAAGAAGAGGAAGCAACTCGCGAAAGTCCCGAAGCGCGGGGTCATGAAGGAAGTTGGCCCACGGTTACAGTCCGTGGTCATATTGAAGAGGGAGTCTAGCATCGGGAGCTAGTCTCATTGGCGTAAGAGTTAAAAGTGCTAGGAGAGGGTCCACATGTGCCATAGAACCGGTGCCTCGAAGACAGGGGGACCTGTGTAAGGTTGAAAACGGTTCCATCAGGAGCCCGACGAGTCATTAGACTCAATGACTTGAATGATCCTAGATTGGGAGGTCGTGCAACCATGAAGAAGTGGTGGGGAATGTAACATATACTCCTTTCCAATCAATGATATTCTCAAAGAAATCATTTTACTGTTGGTATTGACCCCTTATTTTATATATTCAATCTTCAAGCCTTAATTGGTCATCTTGATTGGTCTGCATATCATTTATAAATCGAATTTTTTTTTCTATTCAATCCTGAGATTTTCAATCAATTCTAATGCTTTTGATTTAATTGTTTCTAGAGACAGAGTCTTTTCCTTGCTTTTCTCTATAACTTCTTTAAGTTTTTCATTGTCCTGTTCTAATTTCTTAATCTGAAGGTTTTTCTGTTCAACAAACTATTTAACTTCATTTGATTCAGTTTGTAAATCAGACAACAATTTTTTTTAAGAAGTTCTAGAGCAAAGCTTCAACTAATTCAGTTTGTAAATGAGATAACTCCTTTGTTTGTTCCCTCTTGATCTTCTCAATTTCCTCGTAAAACTTTACCTTGGAAAAATTCAGGTCTCTCAAATAGGTGTCATCTTCTGACTGTGATCTTTGATTGAATTCAACATTCAATTCATTCTTCTGGGTTTGTAATGGTTTTTTGAGTTCTTATGTTTTTAGGGTATCAACAAACCATGTGACTCTTTCGAATTTTGAAATGAGATCATCCTTTACATTTTTCAAAGTATTTTGAATTTCCTCTTTATGTAGTTTGTCCTTTCGCTCGACAACCTTTAGGAATTCCACAGAGATGTTATCCTTTAGCATATTCAATTCTTCCTCCAACTCAATGATTTTCATTCAGGATGTACTTAAGGCATTGGTAACCTCAAGAATAGATGAAGCATTTAAGCCTACAAATGCATGGAGGGAAGAATTTGCTTATACAACATTGCCCTCTAGGTCAGGCCCAACTTTCCATTACATAACTCTCCCTGTAGATGATATTGACTTAGTAGATTCTTCCCTTTTCCTTTTGTTTCACAAATTTTCAATGTTATTTGTCTTGTCATCATAGTAGTAATCTCAAACAACCACTACAACACCTTCGAAACTCGGGATTTGTAAAGAAGGAGTTAAATCCTAGGGTGAAATTTTGCATTCACGTAAGAAAAAAAACAAAGGTTTAAGGTAAGTATGATTTTTTTTTGAATGTAGGGGTTTGAGTGAATCACCATACCCTTCAAATAAATGGATTTTCTGAATCTTTCTATTGTTCCAAAGTATTCTTCCGCTCCATAGTGCTACCCATTATGTCTATCTTTCAAATATGACTCTTGTAAATTTTGGAAAAATAATGAAAATATTGAATACATTCTTAATATTAAAAAAACATTATGGAAAGGGTTTAGAGTGAATCACCAGACCCTTCAAATTCTCATATTCTAAATAATATTGTGGTTCCAAAGTATTTTTCTCCTCCATATGTCTCTTTTGCAAGTCTCTCCCCTGCAAAATTTTGCAAAATAATGAAATAGTGAATAACTTTTTAGTATTTAAATGACTATGAAATTCAATTCCCGCTCATTTTTTAATTTTTAAAAAAAATCACGCGTTTGTTTTTTAACTTTTTTGGCATGACGATTGTTACAGAAATAGTCCCTTGCGGAAAGGTGAACTTTCCCTTGGATTACTGAAGCATATGCCAAGACATAAACAATTATTTTGACACTATCTTTTTTATAAACTCATTTTTCTTATTGAAAAAGAGAGGATAAGGTAAATTAGGATGTACTCTGTTTACGACATGTGTCCTAGATACTCCTATCCACATGCAATTCCTGGTGCAAATCAATGCCTGCAATGAAAAACAAAAAACAAGCAACTTCCTTGTACTCTAATGGATTAGGAAATGCAAATTCATCTATGCAAATCAAATTAAACATAGAAAAGCACATGAAACCAAATACTTGAAGGAAATAGGACAATTATATTAAATGAAAATAAAGAAAACTTACAGACCATTAATGATGTCAGTTGCAACTCCCCCAAGCTCTCCTTGTCCAACCCTTGCATGAATCCCACGATCATAAGTCTTATATCTCCATTCTTCCTACCATTCACCATGGAAAGCCCTCATTATATAGGATTTGGAGGCTTAACCACCATGGATAACATCACTCGGTAGATCTACTAAAATGGGATCTCCAAGATTTTTAGGGAGAAAGTATCTCTCAAGGATTTTAGGGTGAAAATATCTCTCAAGGATTTTAAGGAGGAAATATCTCTCAAGATCCACCAAATTAGGATTTTGGTTTGAGATAATATCTCAACCATCCATGAGATTCTCAACCTCTTCTTGAGATTAGGAAACTAAATGTGAGGTGGATTCTCACACTAATTTAATTTCCTTATTATGATTATAAATAAATAATTCGTGTTCACATAGTATTGTTATAGCAAGATTTGCCTCACCATTGCTATCTTGCACAGAGGGCTTTTTCCCATTTCTCTATGCAGACTCTTCATTCATTTTTGATGAATCTAGAGATAAAAATACATATTTTCCCACATATACATGGCCTATATATTATACAACATGCGTATACATAGTTTGCTCCACTATAGCCCATGTACATTGGGATTTGTGCCAAAAAATACAAAAATGAAGTCCGGTTTCCATGTCACAACAGGAGATCTCTGATCCTTGGCCTTCCATATACTGGAAACATTCTGACTCGTCCCTTCAGTTTCATTTTGAAGGCTATAAAATCACAATTCCAAGCTATGGAAAAAAGGAGAAAGCATTCAACTTTAAGAGCAAAGTTACTCTGGAGAAATTACTTTATATTGAGTCTGCATCCCTTTGTTCCTCAAGTCTGAACACAGTGTTCAGCCCCCAAGCTCTTCCTCTATTATTGAGAGAACCTCATTGTCTCCCTTCTATGAGCTTGCCTTTGGTGGAGGACTGAAGTGGTGGAGGCCCAATTGGAAGGAACCTGGTTTCTTGGTTTCAAACCATGCCAACACGAAAGTCTGTAATGTTGTCACTTCTGATGATCATTCAATAATAGAAATACTCCTTTCCTGTCCTATTGGTATCTTGCAAATATATGACTATTATCCATGGGCATGCCTGTAATGTTTATTAATGGATTATGCTATCTAATGTGCTAATATTTTGTATTATCACCATATGTTTTCTCTGCTTGTTTGTTGAGAACTTGTTGCAGGTATAAAGCTTTGAGTCGAAGTGCTCAACGATGGACATCTTCAAACATTGGAACAAGGTAGGTCTCTTTCTTATCTCACTTGCACATTGGTTTATATAGCATATGTTGGAATTGAGTATATTTCTGAAGTCATACCTATCTGTTGTGGTTCACCCTTGCCATAGAGATTTTTTCCCTCGTAACAGAATTGGTGACTCCACTAGGGAAAGATCTTCTTTCTAAGGGTTGAAGTACTTTTTCTCCTTGCATTGCTCTTTTTCTTTTTTGTTTCTTGTCGTATAACTTCTTGACAGATTATGTTCAGTCTGGGTCTAAGACTTCATCCTTTTGCCCTTGCCTGGCCTTGTTTTAAATCCTGTACACACCTTTTTCCTCGACAATCATGTACACACACATTATGTCTCATTGCAAGCTGTGTATATATGCATTGTTTGCCTGAACAATCATGTATACCACTTTTCCTTGTGTGTTTGCTTGGTTTTGTGATTGTTGGGTGGGATTTTATAGTTGTTGAGCCTCCTTAGGTATTTGTAGTGCCTGTTAAGCTTCTTTGGGATGATAGGAAACCTATTTGGAGTTCAATTTTTGGGCAGAGTCTTTCTCATTGTTTTTCATTTTTGATTTTTTCCTTGAACTCTAGGTTGTTTTCTTGGCTGCTTGGTATTCTTCTTGAGTTATTTCGTTTATACACAGTAGAATTTATATATCAGGTTGCTTATCAGTCTATGCATTTTCTTTCTGATATATTGAAAATACAAAAAAATAGGCATTTTACGTTGCTTGCAATTTTTGTCTTTTGAATCTTTATCATTAGCTTTGTGCATTTAGTGAAAGATTGCATTTTAGTTATGAATTGCAGAGTTGAAATTGAAAACTGCATTGATTTTATACGCATATCATTCATTGAAAAGTTAAAATTAGACTTTGCATTATATTTATATTTATTTTCTTGCAGTCATAATATCATGAGTTTCACTTCCATACCCTTTTGAGTAACCACGTCCTATAAAATTTATGCTTTAAACTAAGATTGATTAGTCACAATTTTATATTTTAGGGTGCACAAACTAGTCTAGGATTTAGTGCCTTGGAATAGGATTTTGTGAGTAAACTTATCCAAGGCAATTAAATCAACATATGTGTCTGAGACAGGGAGTTGAGAAGTCCATTTTATAATTGGTACAATTAGGAGGATCCGCTCACACTGGAGTTAATCACGAGGTTGTGCAAAGTTAGTTTAAGGGATAACCCTCAGATACTTGCCTAGCGTAAGAGATATTTCTGTGGATTTATTCATATTTTGGGATCTTGCTAGTACCCATACCTCTGTGAGAGGCGGTTCTTTCAAGGTTTTGGTATTTTCTACCCTACCCATATGGTAATTTAGACTTATGACTGCTCGCCTGTGCATTGATTATACAATGGTTTATTAGTTTCTTGACTCATGTAGCTCATATGTTACTTGAAGGGGTTATTTTTCTTGTATCCTGGGTCTGATAGGGGTCGGACAACACACAACCTATATGGAGCATTACCTCTCTTAGGGGATCTGACCAACTGGTTGTTAAGCCTATG
The DNA here is from genome assembly GCA_010110895.2 of Picea sitchensis. Taxonomy (NCBI): domain Eukaryota; kingdom Viridiplantae; phylum Streptophyta; class Pinopsida; order Pinales; family Pinaceae; genus Picea; species Picea sitchensis. The sequence goes on along the minus strand of SNQJ01S0055081.1, from coordinate 178,554 downwards.
AGGGCCCCTATAACTGATTATGTTACCTCCAAACTTTAGTGGGTAGTCTCAGGTCCCTATTGGATGAGACATACCTTCTTTAGCGAGGGAGGCCACTCAGCCACTTTAGCTCATTTGCATGCATATTGGTCGTTTGAATTTTGGTATTCTCTTTGAATACTAGTCAGCCTTAGGATATGTTTATTTTTTAGAGTCATAAGTCGTTGTGGAGTTGGACAAGCATCCCCAACGGTCTCGTCGATTGTTACAGTTACCACTGGATTTTGATTTCTTGCCTTCTAAAAGGCGTAGAGTTATTAGGCGTGGTACACACACATCCACCTTTTAGACTTGTGGTTCCACAAGGATGAGTACTGAATCTAGTCTTCAGAGCACTGAGAGTTATTCGACTCCCATACCCACTATAGTTAATGGCACCCCTTCAAATTTTGCAACCACTATAGTTGCAGTGTCGGAGGATTATACCAGTACTATGGCTCAGCCTGTAGTTAGTGCTTCATCTATTGCCTCAAACCCTTTTGGGGGTCTTTGTCATTCGTTAGGATACAATGTCTAGTCCATCCCTATGGCTTCTAGTCCATCTTCTTATGGTATGCCTAACTTCACTTTGTAGTTTTTGACTACCATCCCAGTTCTTGGCCCTTACACTAGCATTGGACTCGGGGGAACTACACCTCCTTACACTCCATTTCCATTTGGTGGTTCTCATATCCCTCAAATGAATCCTAATTTAGGAACTGTCCATGTTCTTAACCCCAGGACTAATCCTTTAATGGCTGGATGGAACAACCCAACTAGTGGACAAGTTTCACCCTATATCCCTACCTCCTCGGTGCTGATTCCGACCAATAACTTTGGCATGACGAATCCACTTCAATCCTTTGGGTTCCTACCCAAAGGAGGTTAGTATTAACCTTTGGGCAACCCCCAACCCAGATCCAATCCGGTTGGGTGCAACTTTCATAACCACCAACCCGGATCTTACTCGGTTGGGGGCAATTTTTATAATCCTCAACAGAACATTCCTGTTGGAATGATGCCAAACCCACCTTACACGAGTTAGCTCGAAGGAGGACCTTATAATCCCAAACAAGGCTATGGCTCTTAACAAAATCCTGGATGGGCTACAGTTACGC
>SNQJ01S0055081.1:136644-159478 GCA_010110895.2 Picea sitchensis | reverse complement strand
AAAGGTTTTTCCACAAGATAGACGCTCTGCAGAGGAAAGGTCTGCCTGGTATGAAAGTCATCAACGATAAATTAATGATGCTCCCTGACTACAAGAAAAGGCTGACAAAAATGTCTAAAGACAGCTCAAAGTTTGCGGGGATACAAGGGAGTATCACAGGTAAATCTTTCATGGAGGCAATGTAGTTGGATATTGAGATCCAGCATGAAATTAAGCACATTTTCGTCGCCAAGCCTACATTCGCTAAGTACACAGACATGGACGAAGTGTACAGAAGGTTGCTCAAAGTGACAGTGCCAGGTCATATCCGATGGGAAGAATTGTGCGATCTACTAGATTAGTAAATGTGCTATCATTTCCAGTCAGCTGTCCTGTCAGCTGTCCTGTCAGTAGAGGTTGCGGAGGCACCTCGCCAACGGCCTACCCAGAATTTCAGCAAACAGTTATGATGAGTCACCAAACAGTTTTTGATTAGTTGAGTTAATTATGCTAATAATAGTATGGACACGTCCTGATCAGTTATGACAAGAACCTTTGTATTGTGACTTATAAATACTTCTTTTTTCAATGTATTGAGGGTTGTTGATTTGCACACCCGGTTGTTATCGAGAGCTGTAACATTTTTGACGTGATCCACCATTAATAAAGAAGAGGCTTTTCACAGGATTCTTGTGCATGTTTCACTGGTGATGTGATTTTCTTAGTTATATGTTTCCTTGCTTCGGGATCATCTTGTCTTTCTATAACTAATCTATACGGATAGCGTTATGTTGCAGGATTTATCCCTGATACCCCGTTTCCGATTCTGTAGATTATAATGTTCATCTTCTAAATATCTTCAGTTAAGAGATTCTTAAGTGCTTGTTAATTGGAGTTATTTTCCTAGTCTTTCTTCCGTCCATCACTTAAATTATTAAGGATCCAGTAAGCTTGTTATCTCGCCTTGTGAAATATTTTTTCAGCGTTTCTAGTTGCATCTCGGATTTTATTAAGTGCATACCCCATAGCCCAATGGATGTGTAATCTTTTTCAACCAACTTTAGAAACCTTTTTACAACAAAACAAAACCCGTGCATTTACCTAGCCTAATATCTTTCAAACAAAGCTAAATCATACAGAGAGATCCCTCTCTGGAGCTGGAAGGGCTAGAATCCAGCTCTAAAAGCGGTTGGTTAAGGTTACCTTAGTAAATTTCTTCTTTTTCAACCTCTTGGAAATTTACCGAGTGCTAACAGAAATATTGAAAAACATTTTACCTATGTCAGCATAGGAAGTGCCTGGTGGAAGTGGCATATCTGGATCTCCTCTAAAGTTGATCCCCACATAGGGATAGTCATCCATAGCGATGAATTATCGCCACCACTAGAAGAAAAAATCCTCGTTGTAGGGTGTTGGCACCCTACCTCCCACCTACCATCTCACAATCTCAGTCCACCGCACCATGGCTGGATTATGTGGTCCTCTAGGAAGGATCTCCACTCTAGGTCCCAGACCTAGAACCCGCTAGAAAAAGAAACTGCAAATAATAGAGGAAAACTTGAAGTTTCTCTTACCCCCTTGTTTTCACTCTGTTAACTGACCTTTCATATTGGTCAGTAGTGAGGTACACCAGTCATAGAAAGTGGGTCTCGCACACTCTACTGCATAAAACATGAGAGACCTTGATGCCTGGTGCAACGAAGCCAAACCTGTGATCATGGTCAATACAAGCATGATGATCTTTAGGATGAGGTTACTTATTGCCCAGATAGGGATTTGACTTCCCACCTTGGGAGTCCCTACTACATAGTGGGCATCGATATACTCCTTGATCTTCATCCCACTCCCTGATTTGCATGACTTGAGGTTTACAACCTCTCCTTGGTGTGATAGACTAGTCAAGAATTATATGTCCTCTACTTCAATCCTCAATGGTTTCCCATCGAGGATAAATATTTCACTATCAGGGTCCTAGTAACCCACCTACATATCCAACAACCTCACTTGAGCCCTCATTCCTTTGAGATCCAAAAACTTAGACAAGACGCATCTTTTTAGAGCCACTTGAGCCACTGGATCTTGATCCACAACTATATCAACCTCCTCATGTTCTGTCTCTCTCCATTCAAGGACCATCCTGCAAAAGACAAATCAAATTTTGAGTTAGAACCCTCCTTTTTGGTCATTTGCGTGCCTACATGTGGCTTCCTTTGCATACAATTGCATGTAGGGCTCAATATACACCCCCTGCGGTTCACACAGTAGCGTATACCTCATCGTATACACAACCTAAACAAAGCCAACCCGCGTACACTGAAATCCACTTTTTACGCCCTTAATAAGTAAAAACCTGGAGCCAAATTCAAAAATGTAATCCACTAAATTTGAAGAGGATGAGAAGTAGAGTTACCTGATCCAGACGGTTCGTGATTTTGCTGCCTAATGTTCCCTCAATAGTCGTTTAAATATTGGAAGTATTTTGGTCCAAATTGCACTATTTGGGTAAAAATCAAAATGGTATAGTAATTTTTTATTTTATTACTATTTATAAGCTATTTTTACCCACTTTATATAGTTAAGCTCTTTTCCGACTCGTCTAAAAACCCCAAAAAATTGTTGAGTGATTTGTCCCTTTCACACTCGTTAAATTGGATTTGAAAGGTCATGCGTATTAGTTAATATCTTTTTCGAATCATTACCAAAAATAGAAAAGATCATCCAGTGAACTTGTCTTTTTCACACTCGTAAATTGGATTGGAAAAGCTGTCTATTTGGCACAATTTTATCCCTTTTTTCACACCAAGTAGACTAAAAGACATAAAAAAAGGACTTTTTTTGCGTTAAGTTGTGATTGCATCTCATGCCCTCGCTTGCAATATTGATCCTTTATCCGGTTCTCACTTTGCGTTATAAATCGTTGCCTAAGAATTTTTTTGCATCGTCAACCAAGTAGAGTCTTGTTTATATCCTTCGCAATTTGACACCTTATGCCCTGGAGGGAACATCACCTTGAGTTTCCATATCCCACATGCATTTCCTTGCATTGAGCATAGGTACGTTCCACTGCTGGAACTAGTTTTACTTACTTGTGACACTCGTTTCCTCCTCTTTATCATAACATTCATTTTTTATGAAAATACAAAAAAAATATGGGCGGGAAGGGAATACTATATTATATTTGGAAGCAGTTGTGTCGCCTTTGAATAGAGTAGAAAGTTATTGAGTCCCAGTGTCATCATAATTTTTGGTTTAGCATGGCCCTAGGAAGCTGATCTTGTTACAGAGTTTTCTTTACCGACTGGTTACTCTTCCAGTCCCCATAGAGAACATTATCGATGCGTCCTACATCTAATAGTTATATCACTGGGTCTATGCTATTGGATTCTACCGTATGTATCATGCTCTTGTTCAGAGGAAGTATATCAACCTATGTCGGCCATTCCTCAGAACTCTTGACTTTGCATGTCGGCCATACCCTCAATTTGTCTCAGAATCACATGATACTATGGTCTTTTCATGCACTTTGGCCCTACTTTCATCATTGGTAGGTCACCTTGAACCCAACAATCGACATTTCATCAGTGGTCATTGACTAGGTGGTTTCCCTTTTGTTCGACGGAAAGACATATATTCACACTTTGGGATTCGTGAAGTGTCTTGGATGCCATTAGCCTTATTGATGGTTTCCTCACCTTTGTCAGTAGTTTTCATCATTGGCTTCTATTCAGAGGGTCTTTTAGGTGTATCGCTTGCATTTGGCACACGCGAAATACACACAGGGTCATTGGTTCATGAACATGTTCTTCATCCGATCTCCACCAAATTATGAAGCTCCTTCTTTGTTACTCGTGCTAACTGATGAGAGATGCATCAATGCTCTCCTTTTAGCAAGTCTCTTTCCATCGACTTCCGCTCATTTATTCTGGATATGGGACCTACAGTTTTATGAGTACCTTGAGGCTTGCATTCATTAGTGGCAGGCTCTCTCACCATTGACATATGGGAATACATCAATGTATCCTGATCATTGGATTCCTCAAGTGTTAGACACCGACTCCTTTATTCACACTTGTAGGAATGTGCTCGGTGCCTTGATACCTACTTTCATTATTGGTAGGTTGTCTCACATTTGTTAACGGTATACCTCAATGATCGGTAATCAAATGATGTCTCATTGTGTTCGACCTAAACTCCTTTATTCACATGATGTAGACTTGCACCCTTGGTGGATAGTGTAGAAGACTTGAAGACATCACTATGTGGCTGCAATTTTCTTGAGTTGTTGCTTCCCTTTCATTGGACCAACACCTATTTGACTTCAGTAATCATGGGACATTAGATTATACTACATTGTATATGGATATCTTCATATTGGTTTTGAGACTAGTTGTACTGGGCCTTGTTCATGATTATGACATCTTTTGGCAGATAACCACATTTGTATTTTCCTATTCATGACCACAAACACTTATTTGGTATATTTTCCACATGGATCTGCATTGTATTCTATTGGCAACCATGTATGTAAAGTCAACACAGAATGTAATGAGCAACTAGTCTTTCCAGTTGGGTTTACACCACTACACTTTTGGGTTATTTATAATGTATTTCAACCATCGCAGATACTCCTCTGATCTCACACATTAGGGGGCATCTGTTATAGAAAGATTTGCCTCACAATTGCTATCTTGCACAGAGGGCCTTTTCCTATTTCTCTATGTAGACTCTTCATCCCTTTTTGATGAATCCAGAGGTAAAAATACATATTTTTCCACATATACATGCCTTATCTACTATACAACATGCATATATGCAGGTTTCTCCACTATAGCCTGCGTACATCGGGATTTGTGCCAGAAACTACAAAAATGAAGTTAGGTTTCCATGTCACGATAGGATATCTCTGATCCTTGGCCTTCCATATACTGGAAACATTCCGAATTGACCCTTCAGTTGCATTTTGAAGGCTATAAAAGGACAATTCTGAGCTATGGAAAAAAGGAGAAAGCATTCAACTTTAAGAGAAAAGTTACTCTGGAGAAATTACTTCATATTGAGTCTGCATCCCTTTGTTCCTCAAGTCTGAACATAGTGTTAAACCCCCAAGATCTTCCCTTATTGTTGAGAGAACCTCATTCTCTCCCTTCCATAAGCTTTCCTTTGGTGGAGACCTAGTTGGAAGGAACCTGGTTTCTTGGTTTCGAACCGTGCTGACACAGAAGCCTATAATTTATCACTTTTGATGATCATTCATTAATAGAAATACTCCTTTCCCGTCCTATTGGTATCTTGAAAATATATGATTATTATCCATGGGCATGTTTGTAATGTTTATTAATGGATTATGTTGTCTAATGTGTTAACATTTTATATTATCACCATATGCTTTCTCTGCTTGTTTGTTGAGAACTTGTCGCGGGTATAAAGCTTTGAGTTGAAGTGCTCAACGACGAACATCTTCAAATGTTGGAACGAGGTAGGTCTCTTTCTTATCTCACTTGCACATTGGTTTATATATAATATGTTGAAATTGAGTATATTTCTGCAGTCATACCTGTCTATTGTGGTTCACCCTTGCCATAGAGAGTTTTTCCCTCGTAACAAGTATTTTGACCTTCATATGATATAATTTTCCTCCTCATTGACTAGGGATTTTGACAAATGTTATTTCATGGTGTCAAGGTGTATGTGACACTTAACAAGGTGCATATGACACTTTTATGACACTTGAGACACTTAGGGTGAGGCACTTAAGTGTGGAAATTTGATGTGTAAGAGGTGATTCCTAAAGTGTGAGGTCAAAAGAGAAATTGATGGCCGAAACACTTTAAAGATTATTCAATGCAAGGATGTGGATTTGGAGAACCTAGCAGAAGCTGCAAACAACCATCAAACATTATTATTATATGTTTCATTTCCGAGGAAGATATACCTATGCTCAGAATACGAGATGAATCAAAGCATGGACGTCGACCAATACACTGTGGATCCATGAAAAATACTGACTAAAGATATGACCACTAGAGATACAATGTGGATCCATACCTCCATGACATGAACTGATCGTAGCCATGGAAAATACACAGTGGAGCTATGAGATGATAAAACATAGCCATGGACCAATATAATGTGGATCTATGTGACAACATATATATCAACATGCTCAAATGATCTCCTTCGCAGCCTGGGAAAAAAATATAACAAGGTGAATGCTCAACCTAGGGTCTTTGTCCCAATCCCGATGTGGTATGAATCTAGCCATGTGAATACATTATTTTATGTTGAACATGGTAAAAACCACTTGATTACTGATCATTGAGGTAAATTGTTAACAAGTGTGAGGGGAATCACCAATGATGTCAATGACTCCCAAGGTACCCTAGTACATTCTAGCGAATGTGAATAAATGAGCTGAGGTCGAACATTCGTGGAATCATCAGATCATAGGTCAATGATGTAAACATATTGTTGGAAGCGAGGATGCCTACCATTGAGGCATGTCCGTCATAAATTACTAACTGGTTTCTAAGTCTAATTCTCGGATGATGTCTTGAAGTCAATAGGAAAATACTCGTCGAAGGAGGGCCTTGATGTATCCCCCATCATCGACACAAAAATGACACAAGAAAGTGATGTAAGATGGTGAATCGAATGAGTATGGACTGACACAAGAAATGGAAAATGGAAATATTGCAGTTGGATGGTTTGAAGTGAAACTTCTCTTGAACATAATGAGGCATGACAACTAACGTGACATCATTTTCTTGACAAGTACCAATAATGTAATGTGACGACAATAAGAGAACTCTTAGACTGGATGAAAAAGTATGGCAACACATGGAATTGGTATGACCTAGAGACAACCAGATTACCCAAATGTAATACAAGACACAAACATGTACCATGTTCGAAGGATTAAAAAAAACTTGACCTACTTCCTTCAATTTTCCCCTAACCCAGATAGATGAGTACCTCTTTTTCATTTAACGAGCTCAAGGAGGGTAACACATGCTCGATATAACTCACCTTCAGTAAGTTCCTCTTCTTTTATTTAATGAACTGGAAGAAGTAAGGGTTTTCTCCCATATGGGTACTTCAATGTCTAGTTTAGCGAGTCCAAAGAATAAAAAATTAGTGATTTTTCATGTTTAGAGAGTCTAAAAATAACTTAAAGGTGACTGCATGGATGAATTTTTTGTAAATTTAGTCTCCCGAGCCCCAAAAAAGTGTTCCTTTTTATAATCATGCTTGACTATAGTGTTCCTTTTTCAGAATTAGTCTTGCGAGGTTGAAAAAGAGATAAACTATCACTCGAAATATGCCCTTTCAAACCTTTTAATGAGTGTGAAAGGAAGCAAGATCACTCGACAATATTTTCATGTTTAGAGAGTCTGAAAAGAGCTTAAAGGAGACTCCAAAGAGTTCCTTTTTTGTTTATATTTTACGAGTCCAAAAAAAGAGATAAGATTTTACTCGGTAACCTCTTCTCACATATTTACGAGAACGAGAAATAATAAAGATTAAGATCAATGACTTATCTTCATGTATTTACGAGCACGAGAAAGAACAAAGACTAATCTTGTTTTAGAAAAAGACTACTACGTTACGATGGGAATCACCTTTGAACAAGGATTAATTCTAGAAGTGTGTCTCTCTAGAGGTAGTTTTCCCCCAACTTCGTTGGAAGAAGATGACAGTTTTTCTCCAACATGATGTCAAATGACTGGAGACCTGTCCCCCAAGCGCCATTTCCTAAAACGATTCTTCTTCTTTCCTTGTTTATGTTTCTGGTTACTAATGGAAACATTTTTACTAGGCGGAGGAAAAGAAGGTTCAATTACTTGATCCAGAGGGAGAATCTATTGTAATGGAGGAGGGTCTATTTCATTTTTTAACGAGATTGAAAGAGACAATGAATGATGCTCGTCAATATTAGGTAATACCAAAGGATGAGATGAATAGAAGGATTGTCATACCTGAGTCAAAATCATGTTTAAGGTGCCAACTTGCCCAGTGAGAGGATCAGGAAAAGGAAAAACCCCCATGAGTGAGTAATCCTTGAGAAGACCTACACCCACACTCTCAAAATTATTTATTCCTACAAAAGGGACATTATTTTCTACTACATTGTTGAGATCTTGAGTTGTATACTCAAATTGTTCAAAAATGATAATATTTTCTTGATGAGGGAATCATAAGATACAAAACATTGAAGATGCGATAGCAGTCATTGCATAGAACCAGATGCAACCAAGTAACAAATTATAATCTAGAGGGTCATCGACTACTTCCATATCAACTGAAACATTCTTACCCTTCAAAGTCACAATGAAATATTTCAAGAGCCTTTGAGGTTCGAAACCATGTCCCTCAAATGATTTCAGGGTGGTAGGGGATGGGGTAAGTGTAGGAGAACCAACGGATATCCAACAATGAAAATACATGACACAAGTCGAAGCTCCCTCATCCAAAAAAGTACAATGGGTGTTCTTTCCACCAACCAAAACTTGAATTTGGAATGCTAAGTGGTGGGATACTTTCTACTTAAAATAATCTAGGTTAAACATAATCAGGTTTGACTTCTCAGGATCCATGGCTCCAATGGCTGACAACATGGTTCTACATTGACCTAGAAAGTGTTGTATAACTTTGAGGGTTGACATAGTGCAAGCCGCTTGAACCAGATATTAAACTGTGTTTTATTTTCGGGCAGTGCGGGCATTTGGATTAAATGTCTCTTTTCGAATTATGCTCTTGGGAGAGTGCAATGCTGTGTTAGAAATTAGTTTCTCAATCTGAAGAGGATTGGAAGATGGAGGAGGAGTAGAATTCGAAGGTTGGTCAACAACCTTCCTTTAGTCTAATCACTTGGAGAAGTGTCATAGATATTTTCACAAGTCGTTATATTAACCGTCTTAAACATGTAAACCTCAGAGGCACTTGCAGAAGTGATGCAGAGCCCCACCCACTCCTAGGGTCTGTGCGAACTCTCGTTCTAGGATCATTTAGTTTCATAGATGGATCAGCTCTCAGGCTACTGCTGAGCCCCCAAAAACAACTTCACAAGTCCTTAATTTCTCGTACGTAGGTCCCACAAAGACCCATGAGCTAACTCTAGGCCCCTTTACCTCTTAAAATCAATTTTGGGCCCTAGCGCCTTTTCTTCATCCAACTCCTCATGTGACCATGGGCTGTGACCAGGCGCTAACATAATGCGTTTCTTGGGTCACTTCAGAGCTTTCGAAGCTTCAACACCACTCCACTCGTTTTCCTCCAAGCATGTAAAACTCATTTTCCTCCAAACATGTAACCCTACGAACAAGGGTAAGGAATCAATGGTCCTCGATGAATGTTGAGATCTACATCTCACAGACGTCTCGGGCCTCCGCACTTCTATAGAATTACTCGCTCCAACATACAACCACCATGAATTCGTGAATGGGCGAAGTCCCAAATAATTATGGGGATCAACGGTTCACAACCCTCACCAATATCAACAGTTGATGATTTCTCTAGGCTCCGGAACCTAAGACAATAGTTCTCCACAAATCTCCTAGAATGTCAAACTAGTGAACCCCCAAAGAGCTCAAATATATGGTCCATGATCTTCCAACACCTAATGACTAGGATATTTTCTGAGACTCCAGCCTTCAGAAGTCCTTGATGCACAACACCACCAATCCTCTGGATCATCGAATCTCTAGAGTGATGAAGGTTCACTTCCGATGGTCCACGTGTCCTAATGGATGGATGCCCAAGATTAACTCTAGCTTTCAGGCTTCGACATTTCTCAACCCAATACAGATCTCACCTACATTCTTTGAGAGTAAAAAACCTCCAGACTGCGAGATATGGCATCACATGTCCCCCTCAAATGGATGATCGATATGGACTTCGACCTTTTGGAGTCCTAACAACTCTGCACCCTGTTTCTCCTAGAAGATTGGGATTCCAAACTACAATTGATCTACCAACACGTGGCCAAAGCACTGATGGTATAGATGTGATCCTCTCTTCAGAACTTCAAGAACTCACAACCTTCCACCTCTATGCCTCCTTTCTCCCGGACTGTCATATTTTCCACAATGTTCTGACATGTGTCCCTCCTCAATCAATGGTCGAGATCGACTTTGGATCCCCATGAATTCGGGATACTTGTATCCTTTAGATCTAACAACTGCTAATCCATGTGGCTAGATTTGATGGCTGGTATCTACCCTTCTCTCCTATGCTCTCCTCCTCCTATCTGGACTCATATCTAATGGACCATATTTCTACTTGCAACCAATCTGATGGCTGCTATGACCTCTCGTCCATTGCGGTCACGCTTTCCTTCTAATGAAGTATTTTTCAAAGGTTTCAAAGGATATGACCTCTGATATTCTCCTCTACAATCCTGACTTCTTGACCTCTGCTCACACTGCACCTCCTAAGCTTGGAAATTGAAACAAGTTCACCTATGCACACATTGCACTATCTCTTCATCTTGACCAAAACTTAACGAAGTGTGGACTCATTTCACTCCTTGCACCTGATCGACAGAATTTCACATTGTCCCTCCCAAGCTTATAATTTCTCATACTTCTAAGGGTCTCAACCCTTTTCCCTTTAAAACATTATTGTTCCCTCCTATCACTTTGTGCTCATTCTCCTGATCCTCATGAACACTTCCAAAGTGTTCCTTCAACACTCTCCTTGCTGACTTCACTCTTCCTTTTGAGCTTTTACTAACATTTAAACAATGTGTTGGCTTTGTGCACTCCTTGAAATCACCTCCTAAGTCCTAAATTTTGAAAATTCACTTGCGCTCTCCGTGCAGACTTGCACTGCTCCACCTGAGCTTTACCTTCTTCAGCTGATGTTTTACACTTTAATAAGTGTATGCGCACTCCTTGCGCTCACTCTTAGATTATTCAGCAACTCTGTCGTGCCCACCTGGAATTCTCCTTACATAACTCAAGTTTATTCCTTGTGCACTGCTTGTAATTTCTCAATCCACTCCTTGCAAAGCTTCCTCAAAGTGTTTAGTAACTTTCATGTGTCTTCCTGGCACAAATTTCCCTTTTGTGATTTTACACTGCTATGAGTGTAGGCCCATGCCTTGCGCTCGCTATCAGAGTGTTCAACAACTCTGATGTGCACTCCTTACACAATTCCTCTCTTCTGACTTTTAATCTTGTTCTAGTGTTCCCACCTGGCACGCTCTTATATGAACTTGAAACAGAGTTCAAGTGCACTCCTTTCACTGGATTCATAGATTTTTCAATTATTCTGGTGTGCACTCCTTACACAAGTCTAAGAGCCCAAAACACAAAAAACTGCACATAGTGAAATCTATCTAGTTCCTACAAAGGGAAACATACATGCACTAAAAACATATCTAAAACATACAGTAAACATTTATAAAACACACATAAAAACACAGAAACCTCATATGTAGGAAAAACTGCTCTTTTTATTAATCTGAATGGTTTTGTACAAATGTTTACAAAGATGGACTGTAATAGAGTCTTCAGCCCTTCTGCTCTCTTCTCTTGATATCTCTAATGCCCTCTCTAATTCTCTCTAATGACTCTCATTCATAATGAATTTTGATACAAAGATATTTTTACAAAAGAGGGGATCCTCGATCCTTCCCCTAGCTACCTACTCTCATTAAATTACATTCAATAAACATCTAGCCGCAATTGGATCTAGATCCACCTAACTGTCAGCCATTAAAGGAGACTCTACCTATTACAATAAATCATCCTATACAAAGACATTGGCTTGACTTTCCTTGGGCCTTCAAACATTAATTAGATTGAATTTCATTAAAAAACTTAATTTGGGTTCAAAATGAGAGGTTTGGTGCCTCTCTTCCCTAAGAATTTGTTCCCTCAAAGTGCACTAATGCATTGTCTGTTGACACGTTTGATGAGGTGGAGTGATGGTCCTGCATCATACTCCTGTGCTGGAAAAAATCATGAGCTCCTTCTCATGGCTCCCTTGTTACTGCAATTGAGATCCTATAGGGTCCCATACTTCACTTTGGAGCTGTCCATCTACTCTTCCTTTCTGTTGTTGTTGTTGTTTTCCTATTGCTGCATGCTCTTCTTTGATCAACCTCCATCTACTACTGAATATATGATGTGTTGACTTCAACATTATCTTCCTCATCTTCTCTATATGTCTATCCAGTTGGTCCATTGGCTGGATCATTTCTTGCAATCTGCTTTGATGTTGCATCTCCTTCTCTTCATCAATCTTGAACTTTAATTGTTGGATGTTCCCTCTCTGGGTTATTTCTCCTTCTCCCAAAACTTCCATTCCTTCACACGGATCAAAGGGAATATCATATTTATCTCCACGTTGTTTTCATTTCTCATGGCTCTGACTTGCCACTCCACTACATATTTCAATTCTACAACAATTTTGTTGAGTTGTTGCTCAACTATCTCCTATGACAGTTCAACTTCTGCCAGTTCATTTGTCTCTCCTTGTGCTAGTACAAGTTGGGATTCATCTAGATACTCCTTATTCTAGAATTCATCCTCATTTTTCATGATTTTATCCTTATGGAAGTCTTCCTTTGTTTTTGGATTGCTCAACCAATCTTCTAGCATCTTCAACTCCTTCTCCCATGGAGTGAGCATTTTATCTGAATGCTCGTCTTTTCCTTTCATCACTTGGGTAGATGTCAACATCTGGTCCTTCTACTCCATGATAGTATTTGATGGTTGTATTCCTTTTTCTGCACTTTCAACACATGCATTGGCCTCCACTGGGCTTCTTGGAAGGAATATGTTGATTCCTCCAATCATCAGATTGCATTTTTGATCCTCCGTTGTCAACACTCTTTGTTGATCTGAACTCTTCATGGATCTCATGAGACTCTCAGATAGTCTCATATCCTCTTCCTTTCCCACCTATAAATATAAAATTTTTGTCTTTCCCTCTTGCCATTCTATGAGATCTTTTGCTAATATCCTCTCAATTCCCACTTGGCAATATAAAATTTCCCTTTTTCCCTCCTGTCTGTCTATGATATATTCAGTCGATCTCTTCTTATTGCCCACCTGGCAATCTGAAAGTTCATCTATACCCTCCTGGCCATCGACAAGATATTTTTTTGATCTCTCTTCCTCATCACCTAGGTTCCTTCCAACCTCTGGTTCATATATGTAAACCACTTCCTCATCTATGGCACTAAGATTTTCAACATGCCTCAGCTACCTCCTCAATATCTACTTCTTCCTTATGGAAATCAACTACTAGATGGGCCAATTTACTTTCTTCTTCAAGGGTCATTCATACCTCCATCTTCCTTGCCGCATATTTTGTCACTACAACATTAACTGATTAAGCTCTTCTCAAATATTCTCCAACTCTTTGTCCATCTCTTCTTGGTTCATCCTCTTTTGGTCTCTTTTTTGACCTTGCCTCTTAGTAGCCATCTTCCTATTTTTCTTTACATATATTATTTATTTCTTTGATATCATATGATTCAGATCCCCACCCACTCCTGGGGTCAATGCAACCTCCCGGTCTAGGATCATTCAGTTTCAGGGATGGATTAGCTCTCGGGCTCCTTTTGACCCAAAAAACCAACTTGACAAGTCCTTAATTTCTCTTGCACAGGTCCCACAAAGACCCACGGGATAAATCTAAGCCTATTTACCTTTTAAAATCAATTTTGGGCCCTAGCCCATTTTCTTTGGCCAACTCCTCATGTGACCATGGGTTGTGACCAAGCGCTAACAAAATGTGCTACTCCAGAGCTCAGGGAGATTCAACACCACTCCACTCCTATTCCTCCAAACATGCAACCCTCCTAACTAGGGGAAGGAATCAACAATCCTTGATGAATGATGAGATCTATGACTCATAAACATTTCAGGCCTTTGTAGTTTGGGAGAATTACCCGCTTCAACATACAACTACCCTGAATTCGTGAATGGGCGAAGTCCCTAATAACTACGAGGATCAACAGTTCAAAACCCTCACTGAGATCAATGGTCAATTATTTCTCCAGTCTCTGTGACCTCTCCCAAAACTTCTCCACAAATATCCCATAACGTCGAACTGGCGAACCTCCATAGAGCTCAAATCTATGGCCATGATCTTCCAGGACCCAATGACTAGGATCTTCTCTAGCACTCCCGCCTTCGGGAGTCCTTTATGAACAACACCACCAATCCTCCTGAGTGTCGAATCTATGGAGTGATAAAGGTTCACTTCCGACGGTCCACATGTCCTGATGGATGGACACTTGATATTAACTCCGTATTTCGGGCTTTGGGAGTTCTCAACCCAATGCAATTCTCACCTCGAGTCTTCCTGAGTAATGAACCTATGGACTGCGAGATCTGGGATCACATGTCCCCCCCGAATGGATGGTCGAGATGGACTCTATCCTTTGAGAGTCCTAAAATATATGCACCATGTTTCTCTTGGATGACTAGGATTCTGAACTATGCCTAATCTGTCGACACGTAGCCAAAGCATCAATGGTCCAGATGTGCTCTAGTCTTTGGAGCTTCAGGTGCTGACAACCTTCCACCTATACACCTCCTTCAGATTTTCCACACTCTTCCAACATGTGTCCCTCCTTGATCAATGATCAAGATTGACTTCGGGAGACTTGTCTCCTTTTGATTTGACGGTTGTCGATCCACACGCCTAGATCCAACAGCTGGGATATATCCTTCTCTCCTCCTCATTTCTTGACTTAGATCTAATGAACCAAATTTCTCCTCACAACCAATCTGATGGTCGATTTGACTTCTCCTCCACTGTGGCTTTACTTTCCTTCTAATGAAGTATTTTTCAAAGCTTTCAAAGGCTATAGCCTTTGATCTTCTCCTATGCAAACCCGACTTCTTGACCTATGCTCACGTTGCACCTCCTGAGCTTGGAACTTGAAACAAGTTCATCTACTCACACCTTGTGCTATCTCTTCAACTTCACCAACACTTCACGAAGTGTGGCCTCTTTTCACTCCTTGCACCTGATCGACAGAACTTCATGTTTTCCCTCTGGAGCTTATAATTTCTCAAACTTATAAGGGTCTCAACCCTTTTCCCTTTAACAATTTATTATGCCCTCCTGGAACTTTTTGCTCATTATCTCGAGCCTCAAGAACACTTTCATAGTGTTCCTTTAGCACTCTCCTTGCTTTATTTGCTATTCCTTCTGATATTTTACCAACATTTAAACAATGTGTTGGATTTGTGGACTCCTTGCACTCACCCCCTGAGTCCTGAATTCTAGAAATTCACTTGCGCACTCCTTGTGATCTCTGTGAAGAATTGAACTGCTCCCCTTGAGATTTACCTTATTCAATTGAAATTATACACTTTACTAAGTGTTGGTGTACTCCCTTCCCTCACTCTTAGAGTATTCGACAACTCTGTCATTCCCACCTAGCAATCTCCTTATAGAAATCAAGTTGAGTCCTTGTGCACTCCTTGCGCTAGCTCAATACAATCCTTGTTGAGCTTCCTCTGAGTGTTCAGTAAATCTGTTGTGTCTTCCTGGGCCAAATTTCCATTCTAATCTTTTACACTACTATGAGTGTAGGCACACTCCTTGCGCTCTCTCTCCAAGTGTTCAACAACTATGATGTGCACTCCTTGAAAAATTCCTCTCTTCTAAGTGTTAATCTTATTCTGGTGTTCTCACCTGGCACACTCTTCTCTGGACTTGAAACAGAGTTCAGTTGCACTCCTTGCACTGGATTCACAGAGTTTTCAATTACTCTAGTGTGGACTCCTTGCACAAGACTAAGAGTCGAGAACACTAAGAAAACTACAGATAGAGAAATCTATCTAATTCCTACAAAGGGAAACATACATGCACTAACAACATATCTAAAACATACAGAAAAAATTCAGAAAACACACATGAAAACAAAAAAAACCTTATTTGTAGGAAAACCCACTCTTTGTATTAATTTGAATGGTTTTATACAAATGTTTACAAATCTCGATTGCAACAAAGTCTTCAGTTCTTCTCCTCTCTTCTCTTGAGCTCTCTAACACTCTCTCTAATTCTCTCTAATGACTCTCATTCATAATGAATTTTCATACAAATATGTTTTTACAAAAGAGGGGCTCCTCGAGCCTTCCCTCCAGCTACCTACTTTCATTAAATTTCATTCAATAAACATCTAGTCCAAATCATATCTAGATCCAACTAACTCTCATCCATTAAAGGATACTCTACCTATTACAATAACTCGACATGCACAAAGACAATGGATCATCTTTCCTTGAGCCTTCAAACATTTAATTACATTGAATTGCATTAAAAATTTTAATTTAGGTTCAAAATGAGAGGGTTGGTGCCTCTCTTCCCTTAGAATTTGTTCCCTCCAAGTGCGCAGATGCACTGTCTGCCGACGCAGATGCACTGTCTGCCAAAGAATCCCCATGGTAGGAATGACCTAGGTCACCTCCTTGTGGAGGGACATGGTTTTCTACAACCAAATGTTGTTGATGAACCAATTGGGAGATACCCTTCATATATTTATTGACATCCTCATGAGGAGGGAAGTATTTCGTGTAGTGGTATTCCTTACAAATCATATAAGGATATTTAGGTTTCCTTGTTGGTTGAGTTTGAGTAGACTTAGGATTATCCTACTTGTTAGAAGGTTTCTTGGATTTTCCCTTGATTTTCTTCTTACCTCCTGGTTTTTGAGATGAACTGGATTTGACTGCATTCACCTCAGAGGTTTGAGAATGAGTGGAATTAGTTGTGGTGTTTGGAATTGAACTAGATTTTGGAGCAGGTCTTGATGGATCATTCGAAGGACGAAGAGCATAAGGGATCAGATCGTAATGTTTTCCATAATGGGAGTAAACCAAGTCCAAATATTGTGCATGGCTAATATCCTGCTCCTCAATAACTAAATTTCTCATAGCAACATCGCGAGCGATGGGAGGTAAGAACGAATTTGTAAACCAATTCATGAGGATTTGGTCTAGAATTGGAGATTTAATAAACCAACTCTGTCATCTCCATTCATGAATATGAACATAGATGTGGGTGGAATAGGATTTTAGGAAAGAGTTCAAAAGTTTTGTACCTATCTCGTATCATATAGGAAACTAAAAATGCGTCAAGAAAAAAATTGAAAGAGAATTAAAGTCAACAAAAAAGATACATGACAATCCAATGTACCATTTTTCTGCCACACCTGTAAGTGTTCTTTGAAAAATTCTAAGACGAAAGGAATATTCCATCAAAGAGTTGGAAGAACACCATAAGTTTAAATTCATAACATTATTGTTAGAATCTTCCCCAGGTTTTCCGTCGAATTTTAGAATGTCAGATGGTAATTTGGTAGGGATGGGGGCCCAAAACGGGGCATGAAGGATGGGATCGTTTGTTAAATGTGATAGATCTGGCAGATCTAACGTAGCCAAGAACGATAATTTTTGGTTAGGTTGTTGATACTGGTGATAAACATATTTCATGGGAACACCAGGAGGACCATATCAAGGTTGTGGCGAGCTTAAAAAGCTAGATGGTCCTCCCATATAAGGTGGTTTTCTGGGTTGTCCTCCTATGTAAGGTGGTTGTTTTGTTTGTCCACCTGTGTACTGTGATTGAATAGATGGACCTACAAAGTACTACGGTTGACTTGTTGGTCCCCCTATGTGTGGATATGGAAGGGACTGTTTCTTTTGAATCGTTGGGTTTACAGATTGATAGAGCATAGTTCCTTGAGAAGGAATTCCCATCATATTGGGTTGAGTCCACAAAGGATTCACAACTCCTAGATATGGATGTCCAACATACATACTAGTGGTAGTAGAGATAGAAGGACATGCAGGAGTGGTTTTTCCCCATTCTTATTGATGTTTCCGCCATGTAGTTTCCCCCCCAGTAAAAATTTTCCTTACAGCTAAAGGTTTCCCGCCAGCTGAAGGTTGGCCTCCCATTGAAGATTGACCTCCAATGTAGGGAGTAATAATTTTTTATGTGTGAGATGGAGGTTGAGTATATTGTATAACCGTGGTTGTGCAAACGACTTGACTGCTGGCCATTCAACCGATGGGAGGACCAAGTAAAGAACTTGGTGTGTGCATGTGTGGAAAAAATGAAGCAGGAATATTACCTGACTCATGTGAAAGAGGAGATGAATGTGCAAGTGGTTAAGTGAGGGTCACCTAGGTCACCAATGTTTCTAGTAAATAATAAGCACCAGCAATAGCAACTACATGATTTGTGGAAAAAGATGAATGCCCAAGTCCTTCAAGAAAATAAAAAATTAGTGGGTTCATGCCAAAAAATGGTGTAATACTGGAAATTAGTTGTAATCAATAATAAGAATAAGAATAAATGTACATTGTGGATGGTGGATCAAAGAGTGTTTTTCTAGGTGGATTAGTAAACGAAGGATTCAAAAAATATTCCAATATTTCTATGAAGGTTGGGACTGGTTCTTCAATGTGATGGCCACTTCTAGGAGTGACACTCTGAGTTTCAAAAGTGTGATATGTGATCACTACTTCGTAAGAAACATTATGTTGTGGTTCCTGAGTGTCAGGTTCCATATCTTGTATATTGTGAAAAATATGTTCCCAAGGCCGACTATGAAGGAAAAAGAAACACACTCCTATGAAAAATAAAAGCAATCAACCAAGCACCAATAGATTTAAGGATCTTTTGAAGATGAGATATCAAGCCGTCAACGAAGAATTGAGAAGCATTTACCCAAACCTCCACATAAAATCCCTTCTCAGTGCAAGCAACCCACACTTTTACGAGATCACACTCCAAGGGTACTGAGAGTGTGATACAACATCTTCCCCAGGTTATATGGGAATCTCCCCATAATCACCTCTGTAGGTACCTAGGAAAGGCCACCAAGGTTACCAATTCACAGCAAGCCTCCAGGGGGGTACAATCGATTGTCGACACCGAATGTATGGCCAAGATATCAAAGTTTGAATCTCTTCAATAGAACTGAAGAAAAGTGGACCAGTAGGACTCCATAGGACCCCAGATGGATTCATAGTTCACGAAGCACCGAGACCAAATGAAACCAGTGGTTTCTCAAGAACAACACCCAATATACAATCTATTCGATACAATTGGTTAAGATTTGGAGGGGTAATATTCGTTTTTCTCTCGCACGTGACCTCATGTTTCTCCCTTGTGTGAGAGGGGGTTCCCAACTATGTTTATGCAAAAGTTGCATTTATATGCTCTTTAGTGTTCTAGATTCTGTTTAGTAGTCTTGGACAATTTACTCACTTCACCTAGTGCAAAGACCCTAATCCTAGGCTATTGTTGGTGTGCTAAAAACAAAAAATATTCGAGTTAATTTTATTAGCATGTGGTTGATTTTAATGTATTTTAACTCAAAGGGTTCACGGAGATGAATTTGATGATGTGTAAGAGACTCGAATCCAATATAATGGAAAAGAATGATATGCACTTCCTTCTTTTGATGAATTCTACATATGGGAAGGAGAAGAGTTATATTCTTCTTAACACAAGCAAGCACTCAAAACAATGCAACTTTTAATTTATGGGATCAATACGATGCCAAACTACCAAGAAAATGTTTTCAAAAACCAAAATGTACATGAAAAAATGGCTCTTTTCCAAAACATAAATCGAAACAAACTTCCTAATGAATGCAAAATTTCTTCGTTTGATTAACTATGCAAGGAGATATGCAAACGTTTTGCTTCTTAACTTTCAGATGAAAGAGATCTAAGTTCGATACAAATAACTACAAGGAAAAAATAAATCAAACAAAGTGCACTCAATGTGATGAGAACTAAAAGAAAACAAGTAGGGGATAACATGTTCAATCAATAACTCAATGATGCAAAGAGAAAGAAAAGAAACACCCATGAAAATCCTCAAACGATGAGTAGAAAGAAACCAAAATCAAGATAGGTTTTCATAAGAGTCATAATCATTCGAAAAGTGAGATGTTTCAAATTAAGACAAGAAGGCTCAATATAAATCAACCTTTGCAAACCTTAGTTAATGAACAGTCCTAAACAATCAAGCAATATGAAAGATTTATGAGACGAAGATTAGATAAACTCAAAAGGGAAAAAGAACCAAGGGATCCGGTTAACCCAAAGGGACCACAACTAAGAGAAAATTTTCAAACTCAAAGGATAAACATAAATGAGTGATAAATTTGCAACTCTTATGAAAACAAAGTCAAGAGTATTCAAAGGTCTCTGAGC
This sequence comes from Picea sitchensis, assembly GCA_010110895.2. Lineage (NCBI taxonomy): Eukaryota > Viridiplantae > Streptophyta > Pinopsida > Pinales > Pinaceae > Picea > Picea sitchensis. Next base: position 139,295 of record SNQJ01S0055081.1, on the reverse strand, counting down.
AAAAATCCCCTTAGGATCACACTGCGAAAAAGTGAGGAGAAAGGGGTAGAAAAACCTAGAAAAGGATATCATCACTCCTGTTTCCAAAGGGACAGAGTGCTACAATGCTCTGGTATACACTACAGAGGAGCATTGATCCTAGATCAATGCTCTAGTGTACGCAGTAGAGGAGCACTGTCACTTCTCAAAAACTCACAAAAAAGGCTAAAAACTCAGAAAACTATGCCAAACACTGTGAAATATTCAATGAAGAAGAGAGAAAGGTAAGTTGATAAAAAACAAACAAAAAATAATATTTAAATGTGGGCCTCAGATGATCCAATGAAAGACAGGTCAATGTCCTTCCCCAATAGAGTTGCCAATTTATGTTACAGAAATATTCCCCTGCGGATAGGTAAACTTTCCCTTGGATTATTGATCCTTATACCAAGAAATAAACAATCATTTGGACACTACCATTCTTATAAACTCATTTTTCTTATCAAAAAAGAGAGGATAAGGTAAAGTAGGATGTACTATGTTTACGATGTTTTTCCTAGCTGCTCCTATCCACAAGCTTGATTCAATTCCGGGCGCAAATGAATACCTGCAATGAACAACAAGAAACAAGCGACTTCCTTATACTCTAATGGATTAGGAAAATCAAATTCATTTATGAAAATAAAATTAAACATAGACAAGTACATGAAACTACATACTTGAAGGAAATAGGCCAAGTATATTAAATGAGAACAAAGAAAACTTACAGACCATGAATGATATCAGTTGCAACTCCTCCAAGCTCTCCTCATCCAAACCTTGCATGAATCCCATGATCATAATTCTGATATCTCCAAGCTTCCTCCCATTCAGCATGGAAAACCCTCATTATATAGGATTTGGAGGCTTAACCACCATGGAGAATATCACTCACTAGATCCACTAAAATGGGGTCTCCAAGATTTTTAGGGGGAAAATATCTCTCAAGGATTTTGAGGAAATATCTCTCAACATACACCAAATTAGAATTTCCATTTGAGAAAATATCTCAACCATCCATGATATTCTCAACCTCTTCTTGAGATTAGGAAACTAAATGTGAGGGATTCTCACACTAAATTAATTTCCTTTTTATAAATATTATTAAATAATTTATGTGCACATAGTATTTTGACCTTCATATGATATATTTTTCCTCCTCGGTTACTAAGGATTGCGAAAATTGTTCTTTCATGGTGTCAAGGTGTATGTGACACATAGCAAGGTGCATATAACACTTTCACAAACACTTGCGACACTTATGGTGAGGTACTTAAGTGTAGAAATTTGATGTGTAACAATGGAAAATTTGTGTAAGACTCATCGGAGCGGCCATATTTCATTACGCACTGGTGCGTCCATATTAATTAACGCACCGGAGACATGTAATTATTTTTTATTAACAAAATCTCAAAACACGATGTGGTTGATTTTTCAACACATCGATGCTTATTATTAATATGTGCACCGGTGCATGTGTGGTTTATAAGTGCACCATGATGCTTTTAAATTTATTTGAACTTTTATTTTCACACAAAATAATATATTCATCTCAAATTATCTTTTAGGATGAATTGTTTCAAAACTATATTCAAACTCGGATTGTGGTATTTTCCTCGAAATTTATTTTAGATATGTACAAGAATACTTTATTGCTAATTTTTCTGAAATGCAAGAAGGAAACCTTATTATATGATCAAATGGTCAATTCTTCAAATTCCAGCACATTCCATATTGCTCAAATTCCATCATGAATTTCTCCCTTTCCATCTCCAGTAAGTTTAACTTATTTTATTTATGTTTCGATTATCTCATTGAATTTTTTTTTATCCATGTCAATCTGAATAAAAATGTATCCAATTTTGCAGGATCCTGATTCAAATTCGAGTTTGGATGCAGAAAATATTCCAAGAGCAGCATACTGCAAGCAATTGGTAGATGAAAATGATCAGTTGCTTTACCCTGCCAATTATGACATTCCATCTTCGAGATGCAGTCCTTGGTCGACAATGGTAATAATTGTTTGGTATAATGTAATTTGAACAAAAAAAATTATTGCATTGTGCTTACTAATATCATCAATGTACTAATGTTCAATATTTTTAAAATTAGGATTCTTCTGATGATGAGAGAACTACATAACTTATTTACTTTTCAAGACCTCTTAACTAACAAACACGATAAACGATACAAATTAAGGCTGAAGATTAATATAATATACTCTTAACTTTCCCAAACATTAATTAATAACATAAGACATATATCTACCCTTTTGTATAACTTGTTTACTTTTCAAGACCTCTTAACTACAAAAACACAATAAATGATACAAAGTAAGGTTGAAGATTAATATAATTTACTTTTAACTTGCCCAAACATTAATAATAACATAAGACATATATTTACCCTTTTTTATAACCTATTTACTTTTCAAGACCTCTTAACTACAAAACACGATAAAATTGGTATTTTCATTTTCATCATGTTCAAATATAAAAATGACAACATAATAACTTAACTAGAACTGTTGTAATCTAATCTATTTAAATCTATCATTTGTAATATATACACTTAATACATCAAAAAAATTCTAAATGTCGTATAAGAAACTTTGTTGATAATTTCACTTTTTT